>PVIA01011671.1:0-42919 GCA_004024845.1 Tonatia bakeri | reverse complement strand
TGACATTCTTCAGACACTTGGTGGCTTTTCTGATATGCAAACCCTTGATGGCCTGGGCAATTTTACAAGTGTTCTTGAAATGAACATGCAGATTTAAATATCTTGATTTGCATGATTTTTGTGGGATTTTCTGGGTCAAGTGAATAGCGAACTATTTTCAGGGGTCACCTTTGGCCACTTTCAGGAAGAGTTGAAAGGTTCTTATCAGGGCATACATAACTCTTCATAATCCAGTCTTAACTTTTCTAACTGCTCTCCTTTTCTCCCCAGCACAAGACTCTGACAACATCCTGCTTCTGTGCTTCCTCAAACATGCCATTTTGTTTCATAATCCAGACCTAACCTGTCCCTATACCTTAAATGTCTTTCCCCCTTCTGTTTGTTAAGAAAATTTCTATCATTTCCTAATTTTTACCATGGAAATGTTAAGAATTAGTTACTTGTTCATTAGCAATGAGGCAGGTAAATCCTCTGAGTGATGAAAGTGAGTCGATCAGATGGATAGTACATTTGTAAAAGTGAAATAATGCAAGAGATGACAGGTAAGAAATTATTTGCTTCAGCTCTCACACCCAGGATGGAACCAAAGGAGAAATCCTACAGAAACACAGTCCTGAAACTTTCCTCTCACTATTACCAAAATGCAAAAAGTACTGATAGAGGAGGACTTTCCTGAAGGAAATCTCTCCTCTACCCCTGTGCTCCTGGGCTTAAAAGGAATAAAACCCTCTTTTCTCATGCATTAAACCAGACAGAAAGGCTGGACCCGGCTGACCCCTGGTGGACAGAATGAGCCACTGCACTCCAAGAATGTGGGCATAAAACTTCTCACTTTATATTTATTCACTTATTCATTCAAAAAACAATGAACACTTACTCTGTACTACTGGGAAAACTGAGAACCTGGGGCACAGAGCACAAAGGATTTAATTCTTAATAATTCACCATCTAATGGATGAAATTGGTAACTGCCTCTTTAAATGTTCTCTTTACAGCATTGAGAATGGGAGACCAGTTGACAGACTAATGCAATACTCCAGGGGAGAAATAATGTGATAGCGATTCAACGACAATCAGATAAGTGAGGAGACAAAGGTCATGGGCTTCCAGGTTTCTGGCCTGGAAAACTGGCTGGTTCTGGGTTGAAGCTCAGAGTCAGGGAATCTAGGAAGAGTAAGTTTATGTAGGAAGTCAGCTTTAGACACGTTAAGATTGAGTTGACTGAGGGACATCCAGGTACAAAGTCCAATAGGCTGTTGGATATATAGATCTGGAACTGGGGAAAGAAGTATGGGGTGGAGTTCCTGAGAGTCCTTCTCCAATAGGTGATAGGGGTCTCCACCGGCATAGATGAAATACTCTAGAATATGTATATTGGGTAAGACTTTAGCTGAGATCTTCCGCAGGCTGATGTTCCTTCACCTGCTTAACCATTTTTGATTTTCAAGTCATAGCTATGGCTTCTGAAAGTCTCTCCCCACTTCCTCCTATGCAAGGAATCACAGGCTACTCCTTTGCTTACTGAGCATCCTGTAAACACTTAAATAATGGCACTTAGTGTGTCCTATTGTGGCTGCCAATATTCTCATCTATCTCCTCACTATACTGTAGACCTTTGAAAGAGGAACTGTTTAGTGAGGAAAAAAAAAAAAACACAGGCAGTCGTCATATGTAAATGTAAAGCCTTATGACCATGCAAGGGAATTTGATGAGGGCACATCAAAAGATTTATGCAGGGGGGGTTGGCATGATCAGATTTGTGATTTAGAAATATCACTGACTGTAGTGTGGACATTAGATTAAAGCAGACAGATGGAGGCTGGGAGACCAGCTTTGAACCTACACTATTAACAAGAGAAAGCCGAAATTGAGGACAAGGATGATTGTGACCTCAACTAGTGCCTTCTGCACAGGAATGGTGGTTGGATCTCTGGGGTAGAATTTTTTATTAATTTTTTAGGCCCTTAAGAACCTAAAATTGCTTTTTGGAGGGATAGGAGAATGGAGATGGAATGTTGACATGGGGCTGGCCAGCAGAACACTGGGAGGCGCGGGGAGCAGGGCTAAATGGTGTTGGAAAAAAATTAAAATGAATAAATTAATTTTTAAAAAGTGCACAGATTGAAAAATTTCGAAAGCAGGGTTATAGTGCCTCAAGCAGGTGAAAATGTTAAATGTCATGATCAAGTACCTCATACCCTTTCACTCAACCAAAATAGTGTTTTGGTTAAGTTGGGAAAATCGAGTATTGAGTTAAACCCTCCATTCCTAGCCCTGAAAATATAAAACCAACACATTTATAGTATTTGTGTATTTAATATTCATTAAAACAACTACCGCCTACCCACAGGTCGCTACTTATCAAGTTGTATTCTAGGCTCTTCTCTCATTTAATTTTTACTAAGGTCTTTCGGCTAGGTATTTTTCTTTTACAAATGAGAACACTAGGGCTCACAGAAGTAAAGCGATTTGTCTAAAGCTACATACAAAGCCGTGTTCGAATCCAACTATTGTTTAATTCTAAGATCACTTTTAACCATTTTGCTACACCACCTCTCAAAACGTCCTCTCCAGTTAAAACGTGAGCAGTAATATTACCCGCGGAAAAATTGAATAAACTGTAACGACCGCGGGTGACTCAGTAAAATGGCGGCCACCTGCCGGGCTCTGGCTTAGCGTCATCATACTGCGCGACCGCCGTTCCCACACCCTGTGCTAGCGGAGCAGGCGGGCCGGGGGCGGGGTCTCAGGGCAGGAGGCGTGTCCTGTTCTTCCCGGACGCAAGATGGCGCTGCCCTTTGCACGTTCGCTATTCCGGTGCCACCGGGGCGCCAGACGATTAGGGGTTGCAGCCGTAGAAGCTCGCAGAGGTAGGATTATCTCCTTTTACCCTCTTATACCTCAGAATGGTTTTCGTCTGTTATCCCAGATTCCTCCTGGGTCACTTCCGCTCACCCAACCTGTGTTCATATTGATTTCAAACATATGACAGACATTATTTGGTTTCTTTCAAACCCAGGGCTTCGCCCGTCCGAGCTTTTCGGCTCCTTGGGCTGTCCGTACTAAAGCTTTCTTGCACGCTTGACATTCTCACTGTTCCTTGCTTCTTCGGGATCTCATGGTTGCCTGCTTCAGATTGGAATATTGCATATACCACTGGTTCTAGGGTTGTAGCCCCTGCCATCACCCTGTCTCTTTGCTCTTCCTGCAGGAGTCAGTTTCAAACTGGAAGAGAAAACCGCCCACAGCAGTCTGACGCTCTTCAAAGATGGCACAGGTGTCAAATACGGCCTGGTGGGACTGGAGCCCACCAAATTGGCCCTGAATGTAGAGCGCTTCCGGGAGTGGGCAGTGGTGCTGGCAGACACAGCAGTCACCTGTGGCAGGCACTACTGGGAAGTGACAGTGAAGTGCTCCCAGCAATTCCGGGTAGGAGTGGCAGATGTGGACATTTCTCGCGATAGCTGCATCGGTGTTGATGATCGTTCCTGGGTGTTTACCTATGCCCAGCGCAAGTGGCACACCATGTTGGCCAACAAGAAAGCCCCCATTGAGGGCATCGGGCAGCCAGAGAAGGTGGGACTGCTGCTGGAGTATGAGGCCCAGAAGCTGAGCTTGGTGGACGTGAGCCAGGTTGCTGTGGTCCACACGCTAAAGACAGATTTCCAGGGTCCAGTGGTGCCTGCGTTTGCCCTTTGGGATGGAGAATTGCTGACGCACTCAGGGCTCCAGGTGCCTGCCGGCCTCTAGAATCTCCACCACTGGAGTCCCTAATCACACTCTTGGCCAGCCTTCTCCTGAAAGTGTCTGAAACCTTTTAACGTAGCCTCAAGCAACTGCTGGTTCCCACAATTTGATGTTGCATCCTTTGTGCATTATCTTAGTCATTTTCCTCTCTACCTGTGAAAGCTAGGCTACTGCCAATTTTCCTAGGCTACCGTGAATGTTTTCCCTGACTTGCTTCCTTCAGACCCTCTGCCTCCCTGTGTCCAGGCTTTCTCAGACCATATTCAGTCCTGGAGACTTAACTTTCAGCTTTGTTTGAATTTATTCATCACTATGAATATCTCTCCCTTTGCCCATGTAACTTCTTGGCTGTACTGAATCTCGCCGGAGTAAGTCCTTTCTACCTCTGGCCGCAGTGGTGCAGTCAGCAACTTGGCCATTTCTCTAAAGCACATAGAGTCTGGGCTCTGGGTCCCTCAGGATGCGTTTACCGGCCGTGTCAGAGTGAGAATAGAGCCCTCCTTCCCCAGTACCTCAAAGCTCGATGCTCAGCCCCACACAGCTGCAGCTATCCTCCCCATGAGTCCATCTCCCATAATCTGCACACCTCTGACACCTGGTCAATCCATTATAGTTGTTGGTATACGCAAACTTTATTCTTGAGAAGTTCTATCTTCATTTCTGCTACAGTTGGAACTTCCAGAGGGAGGAGCAAGACCTGAGGTCTTGCACAACACACTTCTGGGCCTGCTCAGACCCAAGCCCTCACCCTCCCACCCCCACCTTGGCAGCAGAATACACTTCACCCAAAGCAGTATTAGGGGTTGAAGAAAACCTGGTGGGGTGAGTATGTATGCGAATTACGTCTTTCTCTATCTGACCCTGTGGTGCCATCTTATTCTACCTTTATAATGGTGATGCAACTGAATGCCTCTAGGGGAGAAAAAGGACTGGGTTTAGGAAAAATAATCATTTGTGTAATTAAAGTTTATTTGAGCATAAAATACTTTCTCTGTCTATAAAACTTTTGTTTGCTGGCCAAGGGGGGCAGATTTCTCCAGACGACTAAAGCCAGGTGCATAGCTCTGTGGATATGTACATGTGCATGGCAGCTAGAACCTTTTCCCCAGTGTCCCTCTGTCATGTATGGTTTCTTCAGGGAGAGGAAGAGAGGACCTGGGTGAAGACCTGGGAAGGTTTTGAGTGGGCCGGGCCATTAGGCTGTACCTTGAAGAAGCCCACAGTCTCCATGGAAAGCGCTAACGCAGGTGTCCACTGAGGCACTTCTCTGTACTTTGTCTGCCAAGGGAATGGGCTATTTTGACTCACAGAAAGCACTGGTCTGCCTTGGTCCCCACTGAAGCAGTGCAGCTCTCCATAGCATGTGTTTGTTTGGTGGTTAGGGGTTAAACATGTGGCCAGTTCGTGCTTTTTCTTGAGCAGGGACTGTGCGTGCTCCATGCTCACACCATGCTCTCTAAGTTCTCTTTAGACAGAGCCTCAGCTGCTGTTTCAGCCTGAGTCTCAGACGGTGTGTAGGAGTCCTGGTAATCTTGAAGCAGTTTCACCACCTCCAGGTGATTGAACTGCACAGCATCATCCAGGGGAATGTTGCCCCACCTGCAAGGAACAGAGGAGACAGGGAGTGCCCTGGTTCTACATGTACCAGCAGTGGCTGGAGGACAGGAGGGCAGAAACTGCTGTCCACCCGAACCCCTTTTAGGTTAATCCTACTCACCTGTCCTTGACAAAAGGATTCACTTTGCAAGCCTCGATCAGGAATTTAACAACTTCAATGTGTCCTAGGAATACGGGCAGAAGAAAAATGAGAGGGTAAAGACCCTGAACCTTTTTGTTTTAACATTGATACAGATCCTTGGCAGCTGGAGTTCTGAACCAATAAGTGGCAGGGGCCGAGCAGGGAGAGGTCTTTTCCCGTTTTGCTCCCTGCAGTACCCAATAAAAGTCAGCCTGCAGACTGCAGGGCATCTGGATAAAACAAGTGGCTGCCCCGTAACCTTGAGGGCATACCCAATGGGGGTACTCTTGGTAGAAAAGGAAGAGTCTTAGGATCTACTTCCCCTCTTAGTGAACCTTCAGATACCTTCAGCTGCAGCAACATGCAGGGCTGTGCGGGAGTCATAGTCTTTCTGTTCCATGTCCATGGCTGACAAGGCAAACCTGAGGGTAGTAGAAAGCAGCTGGAGCAACCCAGATCAGCCTAGAGTCACTTAGGTCCTGTCTGAAGTGGGTTCACACTGGATAGGTTCCAGAGCTTATGCCTAGATCTGCAGACCTTGCACAGTCTGTGCTCGCTACCCACATAAGTCTTGCTCCCACATCAGAGAAATGGGAATGTGATGGTTCCAGAAACATCCCTGTAGGTACCCCGTACACGTTTGCGGATGTTGGTAATCCATTTAAGGCAGGGTCCTTACCTACCACTTCTGCTTTTAACACCCAGGTTAATTATAACGGTGGCTACCAATAATTAAGGTCTTATCACAAGGCACTGCATTTTGAAAAAAATCTCATTTAAATGCAGTGTGTCCATTTTATCTGACTGTAAACCTGAAGCACTTAACTATTTTGCTATGATGACTCCTTTTGAGATCTCTGACCAGGAGTATTTTATTGTGTTTATTTGGTCACACAAGTACCTTCGAAGAGCTGAGACGTCTCCAGTATAGGCAGCAAATAACAGGTTCACCACGGTCTTGTTCTGGAAAACAGATCATACCCACTTGAGCTTAACTGTGACTCTGAACCCACCCATGCCCCGCTCTGCCCTGTGACCCTCCTCCATGGATGATTAGCCAAGGATATTCGTGCAGTGTTATGGAATGTTCTATTCTGAAATATTCTTAGAAGCCACCTGGGGTTTTCCTTACCCTAACTTCTCCTCCCTCACGCCGTGGGTCTAGCTTCCGAGCACAGTGCCTCAGGTTGTCATAGTTGTGGAAATTGAAGAGAGACACCAACTTCTAAAATTGTAAGCCAAAGAGATTATTTTTTAAAATTATTTATTTTTACAGAGAGAGAAAGGGAGGGAGAGAAACATCAATGTGTAGTTGCCTCTCACACACCCCATACTGGGGACCTGGCCTGCAACCCAGGCATGTGCCCTGACTGGGAATCAAACCGGCAACCCTTTGGTTTGCAGGCCCGTGCTCAACCCACTGAGCTACACCAGCCAGGGCCTGAAGAGATTACTTACTCTGCACTTAGTACTGTAGAAGCTAAAAATTGCTTTAGTTACTTATTCAAGAATATTTAGGACTACATGCAAAGTAACTCACCTGGCAGAAATTGATGCCCCTGTGACTGTTCCCCAGCTTGTCCAGTGGAGGGGACAGACACATTATTCCCATGACATTGGGTACCACCAGGAGGATGGCTCCTGACACAGCTGACTTGGCTGGCAGGCCCACCTTGGGACAGAGTTGAAACGGGATGAGCTAGAGGTACCTCAAGCCTGGGTTGACAGTCCACCCCAAATGACAGCAGGGGCAATGACACACCCGTCTCAACCTTTTGGCTTGTCAATTAGCTTTTCTGATTCCTGTCCTCCCCTGCCCGCCTTAAGTTCATGGCTTCAGTAGGGAAATACTTTTGAGTATCTACTCTGTGACTAAAGCTAGGATTAGGACAAAGCCTCTCATTTAACTTACATTCCTGTGGTGGGAGATAGTAAATAGGTAAACAAATAGAAATAATTACAGCTTATGGTAGCAGAAGAAATGATGCAGGGTGCTGTGACAGAGAAGGAAGTAGGAGGGGGACCCACTTGAGAGGGTGGTCAGAAAAGCTTCTCTTTGGAAGTGACATCTAAACTGAAGTCTACGGCGGAAGCACCAGCCATGTGGCAGGCGGCAGAAGACTGGCTCAGAAGCCGTGCCTGCACGTGTGTATGTGTGGAGGGGATGGGTCTGCCAAACCCCTAGGAATTCTAACTTCCTGGCTGGAAGTTAGGGAATGAGAGGCGCAAATAAGTTTCTACCTCTCTACCTTCAGAGACTCAGTGTCCTCCCTTGTGGGCCACAGGCTTGTGGCAAATGGATGGAAGGGCCAGGGCACTCACATGGAAGGCAAACTGGCCAGAGAAGTCATACATGCCGCAGGAATGCATGAGGCTGAGGGTGTTGCGCACGGCTTCAGCGCTCAGCACGCTCTCGCCTGTGATGGGGCAGATCCCGCCGTTGGCCAGGGTGGCGGCCATGACACTGCCTGATTCACAGGTCACCTCCACGGAGCACAGCTATGGAGATGAGAGGGAGGCAAGGGTGTGGTGTAGACGTGCACACCGTGTTCTTGGATGCAGAGCAACGTTCTTGGCATCCTGATCTTTCAACAAGTTCCCCTGGTGTTTCTGGAGAGGGGCAGCCCGCTGGGTCAGAGCCAGGAGCGCAGCCCGTCCTGTGCCCTTGGCCCTGAGTGAACGCCGGTGTCTGCCTACCTGGAAGTAGAGATCAAGGGCAGCCATCATGTCCACCCCCTTAGGGAAGCACTGTGAGGAAAAAGAGGGGAGAGCATTTTTCTTCAGGCCATCAATCGTCCCGGTCACACTGTCAGGATCTCAGCCGAAGTTCCCAAGCCCAGCCCTTTGCCCAGCCATGGCATTTTCAGGGCCTTTCTCCACCCGCCTCTCCCAGGTACCTTCTTTTCCTTCAGATAATAGCCGATGGCGTAATTCCGATCCCCCGTTTCCTTCTCTGACTGGAATCTGAAGCAAACATGTGGTTTAGTACTTGATGTTTGAGGGGTGGGTGTGAGAAGGGGGAGAAAAATACCTTCCCTGAGAGAGATGGAACTGACCACACGAGCTACACTGAGTCGGCCCCTTTGTAATTTCTTACAGTCACACTGGGACACTTCTGAACACCAGCGGGCACTGGTCAGAGCTTTACTGTAAAGCGTGAAAAACAAAACACCCCAAACTGTCTGGTCATCTAGGCTAGGAAAACTGGCGAGGTTTTTGGCTTTGAGGGGCTTGGCAAGAAACCCTCACCCTACCTGGCTCACTCACTACTAATAGAAATGGAGCGAGTTCTTTCACAAAGTAAGCAAAAGCCAGTGAAGGGGCTCCGAGGAAGCTGGGAGGCCAAAGTTCCCCTGCGATTTCTTCCTCCTAAGATTCTATCATGCCCCTCCTTCGTCATCCCCCCCCCAATGCATTCAGCCAATCCTGTGAACAAGGCCTTACGTGGCATTGCTGAAACCCATGTACTCATTTCCAGCCATCTTATTCAGATACTGCAACACCTAGAAGAGGAAAAGGGGCATAGAAGGCACAAGGTGGGTGAGGGCCCTACTGAACACACATGAGATTAACTCTCTGAACTCCTCAGTCCTTATCCCAGCAGGGGCTTCAGGTGGCTTTCCTCTCTGAGGCCCACAGGTCCCCACACCTCAGGGAAGAAGGCTTCCAGTATGGGCTGGCGCACTACCAAAGTGGGGTAGAGCCAGGCACTGGGGCAGCTGGAGAGGATGACATGCCATGGAGAAAAGCAGCCAGGAGCTGAGTAGCAAGGAAACTTACAAAATCAAACTTCTCTGCTTTGTTACAATCCATCTGTAGAGAGAGGGAGAGAGGAGTCAGTATTTAAGCCTAGGAGGGTGACAGAGGTGGGTCAGAGGCCCTAGTCAAAGTGTTAAACTGGTTTTGCTACTGGGAATGTGTCACATTTCACAATGACTTTGTTCTTTTTCTCTTTCTTGAAAGCAGCAGAGACTTTTTTCTATCCATGCCCATGCAGATTTTTTATTTATAATGAATACAAACAGCCTCACCCCATCTAGAACCTCTGTGGTCCCGAGTCTCACTCCCACTTCCATTCTCAATTCTAACCCTCATCCCCACTCCCACCTTCATTCTCCTGATTCCAATCCTGTCCTCAGGCCTCCACCCCTGCCTTTGATCCCAGATCTCCATCCTCACCCCTGTCCTGGACCCTCACTCTATCCTTGCCCTGGCTCCCATAGCCTTCTCTGGGACTGGAGTGAGGGGAATGGGATGAAGGTGTGTGTTGCATATATTATAATATTCAAGTATATCAATTATGTTGATAATTGAAATAAAGCTAAAGATTTTAACTAGGAGTCAAGTCTAATAGGGTCTCCTTAGATGGGAATGGGTGAGGCAGGTCCCAGATACAGAACTGTAGGTAGAGCTATCCCTGAGCAAGGGAAGGGCCAGAGCCTGGTCTGCCCCCACCCCCTGCACATGTCAACTACAGTGTCAACACCACAGGGACTCTGACACCTAAGTCCCTGGGGGAAGGGTTCTCAACACCACCTTCCCCAGGAGGGGCAGTGATTGGCTCCAGAGCATCGCTGCCCACATTGCTCTCAGGTTCTTGCTCAAGCCCTGGGAGACCTACAGCTGACAGGCCAGCCCGACAGCGTTACTCAAGGCCAACTCTCTGTTCCAGGTGACGTGAATAGCTGCCCCGGCCTGGCCATTCACCCTTCCTTCTGTGTGTCCTCACAGTTGCAGGTGACGTGAATAGCTGCCCTGGCCTGGCCATTCACCCTTCCTCCCGTGTTCCCTCATCCAGCAGTGTCCAATCAGTGCCTAATAGTGCTGTCCTCCCACCTATGTCTGGCATTTGGCCCTTGGTCCTAGGCAGGGGTCAGGACCTGCTCATTTCTCTAAGGGCCAGGAAGCTCTGGGCGCTAGACCAATGGGTGGGGGCAGGGTACAGTTCCTTTTACTAACATCCTCAACACAATATGTGCCCTCCCTGCCTCCTGGGGGTCCTCAAAGGAATCAAGGCCCCACTGGACTCCCTGGAGAGCTGTACAGATATGAGGTATATAGGAAGGAAGGGGTTTAGAGAAGGCTAGAGTAGCACTGACCTTGATCAGGGAGCTCACGACAATGGCACCAGCATTGACCATGGGGTTATGGGGGATTCCTGGGGAAATACCACCCAGTATCTTATTAGCCACTGAGAAAAACTGCATTTTCAGTCTACCCACTCTACTGGCTAGACAAGAAAGATTTCTTTGCTGGGAAGGATGGAATGACAGAAATCAGGAAGGGCACAGAAACAAAAAGGGACAGAGGTGAGGCTGGGGATAGGAAGCGGGCATTTAAGAGTCTGGTGTGAGCTCCGGTGGTGCTTACCTTCCTCATTGAGGGAGAGCTTGTTGTAGCGCAGGCCGCTGGGCTCCTTGCCCACAAACTTGTGCACATAGTCAGTGCCTAGGGTGCTCACAGAGATGGCGTAGGTGAGGGGCTTCACACAGGACTGCAGGCAGAAGGGGATCTTCGTGTGGCCCACGGAGTGTCTGGAGGTAGACAGCTGCCATGAGAGGCGGCCCGTGTTCTGCCCTGTGCCCTGCCTCCCTCCCTCGCACCCAGCGTCTCACCGCTGACCATCCACAGTGCACAGGGAGACGCCCCACAGGTCCGGATTTGACTTGGCCAGCTGAGGGATGTAGGATGCCACCTGGTCGTGAATGGGGAGAGGAAACAGGGACAGAATGGAGATATGGATGTGAAGAAAAGGAATAGAACTGAGGTTCAGGGTCAGGAGAACCTTTTAGATAAAAGATAAAGTTTGCCCTGGCTGGTGTTGCTCAGTGGATTGAGTGGGGGCTTGTGAACTTAAAGATCGCCGGTTTGATTCCTGGTCACGGCATATGCCTGGGTTGTGGGCCGGTCCCCGGCTGGGGACATGCAAGAGACAACCAACTGATGTGCACATAGTGTCTCTGGCACATTGACGTTTCTCTCCCTCTCTTTCTCCCCTCCTTCTCCTCTCTCTAAAAATAAATAAAAATAGTATCTTTTTAAAAAAAACTAAAATTCTTTTTTCTGCAGGGCAGCAGGGTTCCCTCTTGCCTATTGTTCCCAGAGTTACCCGAGACTTAAGGCCTAGAAGACCTTGTCTTTCTGCAGCTCCATTCCTACAGAGACGGCAGCAGAGCCCATGGAAGGTAAAGGGAGAATTCCGGGATCAGCTTCCTTTTTTGGTTCTTAGGCTCAGTTACCCTATAGGTCTCTTTCAAAATCCTATTGAGTCCTAATGCCAAATGTCCCCATAAAGACCTCAGACTCCCCCTCACCAAAAAAAACCCCCCAGACCTCAGATTCCCTCACTGTTCTAGAAATCATATGTATAGAAATACATAAAGCCCTTATCCCTATTTTTAGAGGTTCTGTTTCTCATCCACTGGATTCCCAGCCCCAGCAAACCTCCGAGAAGCAGGGCATATCTGGCCCAGAGCCCTTGCCACTCCCTCAGTTCTCCGGCCCTTACTTTGCCTCCAGCGAGCTCCTTGGTATCCTCAAAGATGCGATCCACATGGCCCGTGAACTCCTCAAAATCGGGAATGACAAACTTCTTTCGGAATGCCTGGGTCAGGAGTACAATGTTGCTTCTCACACACCTGGATTCCAGACATGAGTGGGTTAGGGAGCTGGAGAGGTGCAGCTGTGACCGACTCTGGAGCCACAGAAATTGGGAATAAATAAGGTGTGAGGAGTCATCAGGTTTGGGACCAATAATGGTGTGACCTTTGGCATGTCTCATTATCTTTCTGGGTCTTAAGTTTCTTTGCCTCTAAAATGAGGGGTTGGAGTAATGTGGGAAGATATCTCAAGGAAAATAAATACCCAAATAATATTTTTAAATCCAAAATATTTATATTTTAATCAAATATTTATATTACAAAATCCTAAATCATATAAACATATCACATATACTTTTACATGTATGCAAATGCATAGGACATTATCTAAAAGATACCCACTCAGCCCTGGCCGGGCAGCTCTGCAGGTTAGAGCATCACCCCAATTTGCCAGGTCGCAGGTCTGATCCCTAGAGTCAGAGCACATACAAGAAGCGACCAATGAATGCATAAATGAGTGGAACATCAAATCGATGTTTCTCTCTCTCTAAAAAGATAAAATAAAAATAAAAGATACCGCCTAATCTGTTAATGTTATTTACTTCTCGGAAATGGAACTGGGGTTGGGGAGACAGGGAAAGGAGAACATGTGTTTCTGCACTGTTTGAATCCCCACAACGAGTACACGCAGACTTGTGTGTTAGCTTGTGTAACAGACAAATAACAAAATAAAATGAGGGGTTGAACTATCCAATCCTCAAGATCCCTCCCTGCTGTTACAATCCATGCCCAAAAACAGTTGTGAGAGAAGTGTTCTTGTTTCTGGGGTCCTCACTTTTGGAAGAGATCCCGGTCCAAGAGGCCACCACTGCTGGACTCCCGAACCATGCGGCGCATCTGGCTCAAGCAATCCCGGAGCCGGGGATCTGACGTCTGCAGCCCAGTAGCCTTCAGTGCCTTTCGGGTAAAGAAGAAGCTGGTCAGGTCAGCTACAAGGACAGTAATTTAATCCTAATAATCTTTCCTGATGGGTAACAATCAGCTCAACCCTAACTACTACATTAGGTGTGACAAATGGGTTTCCACACTAAGAAACGAGGGAATGGGGCAGCTCTGAAGGCTAAAGGGGGTATTCTGCCCTTTTTCATCATGGCAGCTGGTTTCTGAACTCCTTGGGTCAAAGACCCAAACCAAGATGGGTTGAGTCAGAGGGTTTAACCTTTCCACCCTGGGGCAAGAATGGGATTGTCTCATCAGCCTAGGCATCTACTATTCATCCTCAAGAAGCAACCCATTGTTAACTACCCTGCACTTTTTCTACCCTCGTTCCCCACTTTCGAGAGATCCCAGGGGATTAGGGTTCTGAGCAGGCAGAGAGGAACTTACAGTAGTGAACTTGTGGATAGGGATTCGTTCCTGTCCCTCAGCAATAGTGTAGAAGAGCAGATCCCCCAAGCGGGACAGCATGCCACTCTCCGATGAATCGCTGTTTGGGGGCAGAGATGGGGAAGAAGGCAGGAACCTGAGAACTGTGTGACCTGCTCCTCCTTCTGGAACACAGGTGTCCTTGCCCTGGGCCTCCTCCCTGAGCTATCTCATCCATCCCTGTAATTCCAGCTTTCACATCTGTCCTGAGAAGTCTTAAATTATACTCACTAGCTTTCTTTTGTTCTTGACATTTATTTCTAGCTGCCTTCTAGATACTTCCCTTTCTAGGTGTCCCACACGCACCACAATCTCAGCATGTCCAACTGTGAGGTCATTTCACCTCCTTCCCCTGCTTCTCTTCTTGTGTGTCCATCTGGGTTCACGGTAAGTAGTACCACTTACCCAGGTGCCAATCATTTGGATAATTCCTTACCTCCATGTCCAGTTGGTAACATTGGGTGAGTCTACTTTCATAATATCTCAAATCCACCCTCTTTTCTTCTCTTCCCTGGAGCCAGCTTGGCATAGTAGAAAGAACTAGAGTTTACCCCTTAATAGCTGTGTGATCTTAATATGGATAGTAGGGTTATTTAATACTGTTGAACTTGCTTCCTCATCTATAAAATAAGGGTAGTAATGTCTGCTTTACAGGGGTGATGTGGGGCTTTATTAAAACAACATTCCACAAAAAACTGTCTTTCACAAAGTAGATGCTTGGTAAGTCATGCTTCCTTATCGTCAGCTCCTTATTGTCTGCTACCTAACACTACTGCACTCTCTTGACTTCCAACTCATCTTCCACAATGCGTCAAGTATCTTTGTAAAACTCAACTATCATTTCTCTACTTAAAAACTTTGATAGCTCCATAGTGTCTAAAAATAAGTTCTTAGTTCCTGCTGTGGCACTGAAGGCTCTTTAGAACTTGCTAACACCCCTTTCCTATTCTTTACCGTGCCCCCACACTCCAGTTATGCCAGGTGGCTCCCCAGATAGGCCAGGCACTGTCAGGCTTCCTGGACTTTGCTTATGCTAAAACTTCTGTATGGACTAAGCCTTTTCTCCTTCATGTTGCACAGTCCTGCTTCTCCTTCAAGGTCCAGATCAAATGTTACTAACTCCATAAAGGCTTCCCCAAACCTCCAGATTCTGCTATGCTGCTGGTGGGACCCAACACACCATCTTATTGACAGAAGATCCTCCTGTGTTCCACTGTTATGTCTTTGTGTTTTATGTATTTCTGTCTTCCTAGTATTGAGCAACATCCCTAGCACACAGTGGGTCTTCAGTAAAGAAATACCTAGTTACATTTGTAGAAAGTTCTGTGTTCACCAAATTCTCTCTCTAGCTGGCTTACAACACTTAAACTTCCAAGTACTGGAGACTTTTTGGTCTTCCAGAGTTCTCCCATTAATATGTTAACAGGTTTGGAGGAATTATTTGATCAGATCATTCCAAATATGACAGCTACTTGAGATTAAGACCCTTCAGAACCCATTGGCCCAACAATTTGACTTCCAGGTATTTACCCTGTAAGTATACTCACACGCCTACAAAGTAGCATATTTCCTGCAGAGTTGGTGATAGTAAGACTGGAAACAACCTAAATGTGCATAAACAGGGAACTGAACAGGTAAACTATAGTATATTCATATATTGGAATGTTATGCAGTGTAAAAAGAAGTGAGGGTATGCATAATATGAGGGTGGTTTAATGTGATGTAATATTAACTAAAGAAACAGGCTGTAAAACATTGGTTTTAGCATGGTACTATTCATGTTTAAAAGGAAAGAATATATAAACATATGGACACACACACCCATATACACACAAACACACATATATGTGCCCTTTCAGGCACAAAATGTTTCTGGAAGACTGATTTATCTCTTCCTTGGGAGATGAAGCAGGTGCTGGGCAAGAGGAGTGGGAGGAAGGGATATTTCCTATTATATATCTTTTTGTAAATTTTGAATTTGGAACCATATCGATATGCATATATATTATCTACTGAATGTAATATATATGAATGTGAATATATTAACTGTTGAAACAATGCATTAAAAATAAAAAGCCTCTCAAGAAGCTTGGCATAGACTAGGGATGTGAGTGAGTGTATGTATTTTGTTCAAGGAGGAATACCAAGTGGGGGGGAGTTTTCCTGTTTCTGAGGAAATCCAATGGTCACAATGAGCCCAGTGCCTATAGGGAAGTGAGGATTTATGTGGTGACAGAGGAAGAGATGAAAAAGATGTCTTAGGAATACCCCAAGAAGGAAAACACACAGGAACACTTTGAGGGCAGGTCTTTCTGCCTGAAGCTGAACAAAGACAGAAAATAATGCCATTCTACTGAGTGTATTGCAAGCCTTAAGAAAGCTGCACACCCTTTGACTCAGATATGGATTGATCTACAAAATAATGTTGAGGGGAAAAAAGCAAAGTGAAGAACAATGTGTAAAATATGACACCATTTGCACAATAAAAGGGAAATAATATCAACATGCATTTGCTGATATGTGCATAAAATATCTCTAGGAGGTTATATAAGATATCAATGACACATCTCTGAAGAGCAAAATTTCCTAGCAATCTAAGAAATAATTGAACAAGTATACAAGAATAGGTAGTAACTAAGTTTAAGATCTGTGACATTATCATATTTTATACAATGGAATCTTAAAATGGCAAAATGGCAGCCATTAAAATGATAATATCATATATACATACATTCTATATTTAAAATCTGTTCATAAATGGAAAAGATAGGTTACTAAAGAATATGAATGCCATGATCCTATTTTTGTTAAATTTTATATATACATATATAGCATACATATGGATATATATCACAAAATCAACTGGTTACACCTAATATTGGGATCTTTATTTTTTTCCTTGATGTTGTATTTATCTTGTTTTTCTTTTATAATAAAAATACAATAAAGCTAAATATTAAAAAACAAACATCCCTGGCTGGTATGGTTCAGTAGATTGAGCACCGACCTGCAAACCAAAGGGTCACAGGTTCAATTCCCAGTCAGGGCACATGCCTGGGTTGGGCAAGGTCCCCAGCTGGGGGGCATGTGAAAGGCAACTGATAGATGTATCTCTCACACATCAGTGTTTCTCTCCTTTCCCCCCTCTCTAAAGATAAATAAATAAAACCTAAGAAACCCCTATAACTTGAATAACTCTTTGCAGCCCTCCTGCCCCACCACACAAGAACCCCTCCCCCTCATGGTGCCACACTCCCAGAGCCCATCCCCCTCCAGTGCTCTCAACTCCTTCTGCCCCAAAGAGCATCAGTCCAAGGCCCTTAACAAGAAGTCCCTGGGAGCACTGGCAGCCATAGCAGGAGGATCAAGCTTCCTCAAAACACTCCCATCACCTGACTCCACTGGATAAGGAAAGGGGACAGAGGACCAGGATGCTTCTTACTCCTGATCCCACAGAAGGTGTGAGGGTGAGGGAGGTTAAGCCTTTGTTCTATCCCATCAGCATTTCTCCCATGGCAATTATTTGGGGAAAGTGGGGAGGGGGCAGTAGATCAGGAGATAGAGGGCTTATTCTTTAAAGTTTAAATATTCGACGTCTCCTTGAGAAGAGGCTGATGGAAAAGTACAGCATAAAAATTATCATTGATAAATAATACCTATTGGTCTGTCACCTGTCAGGACAGGGACTCCAGTGGTGGTGAGATAGTGCTGTGTCTGTTTGGCTACGTTAATTATGGTGTGCATGTCTTTCTGAAAGTCATCAGTAGATGTCAATGACAGGGGAGATGGTCCATTTCCTGTTTCTGCTATAACAGAACAGGGGCTACTTGGATAGTGTCTATGTTGACGTCTGCGGAGGGCAAAATTTCCTGCTCTGCTCTGTCCGCGTCTGGGAGAAAAGAGGCTCAGCCACTAAGTGTTTTTAGGTAGTGGGGGTAGAGGTATGCTGCCTCTCAGGCAGAATAGGAGCCCAAGATAAGAGAGAGAGCCCTTTACATCAGTAAGGCTGAGCAGCAGAAATAATAGATCTGAGGGGCTCTGGTTTGGGAAATCTGCATCTCATTATTCCACACCCCCCTATTATAAAGATTATCCTCATTCAACACCCAATTGGAAAACCACCTTTATTCACAAAATAGGGAGTCCTGATAACGCCCACACTCAACACTTACGTAAACGACACACACACGTACCTGCGTACCAATAATACAGGCGCATCACACATTGCACGCCCAGGACACGCCGAAACACAGACACAATACACTGACAGACCCAAGTACAGCAAGACTCGAGGCATGAAGCTGTTGCATATCCACGCATTCCCTAAAACATACGCGAGGATCGGGGAGGAAAGGGAAGGAGAGGTTGGGTGGTGCATACACGACCCTGCACTCAGACACGTGCACCGAGAAACACTCCGCGCATCTATGTTCCCAGTTAGGTACGCACCTCGGACAGGCACCATCCCGAAGACCGACCTGACCAAGCGCCCTGCCCGGGCGATGGCATTTTACCGCTTGAGCGCGGCGGACCCAAAGCCCCGAATTTAAAGGAAAAGGCATCGCAGGCTAGTGAGCGAGGAGAGGAGAGATGCGCTCCCGAGGAATGGGACTTGGGAGCTAGTGAGTGGGAGCCTGTTCCCTACCCGTCGCGCAAGCCTTACTGATCCAGATGCTGCGGTTGGTGGCTGTGCGGCGTTTCCCTGCCCTGCGCCGCGGCCTCACTGAGGTGGTGCCGGCCGCGCCAGCCAAGGAGGGGGCTCCGGCTCAGGTGACCCCAGCCTCCCCGCCGGCAGTGACTGCTGGCCCTGCTCAAAGCATTCTGCAGAGCCCTCATGGAGCGCATCCCCCTTGCGCGTCGCCCGTTCAGCCAGAGCGCCCAGGGCGTCTGAGCAGCGGCTGGAAGGAGGAGCGGAGGAATCGGAGCGAAGACACGTAGGGGGAGCTCTGCGATCGAGTGCGAAGCCCGGGAGGTGTGGGAGAGTTGGGGCCTGATGGGTGGAATTGTGGCAGGAGGAGGAGCCTGTCCCTATAGGGCTCCGACCACTGTCAAGAGCACTCAGAACCCACTGGATAGAGGAAGGGTCAGGTGTCCCGGGTTAGGGCGGAGGGCGCCTTAGTGAGGGGTGAGAAGAGGTCGGTGCCTGAGAGTTGGGATGAATAATGCCGAGGTCCAATCATTGAGGAAGCAAAAAACTTGAGGGCGGGGAAAAGAGGAGCCTACCCAATGAGTGCAAGGAGGTGGGCCGGCCGCAGACGGCTGCGGATTCTAGGGGGCCGCGACTCTCTGGGGTCAGCTGGCGGTGCGTGCAGACGCTGAGGGGGGGAAAATGTGATTGGGGCGTTGCGAAGCCTGGTGAGCTCCGCGGGGTCGCGGCGGAATCAGAACGATGGAATTCTGAGAAACAGTGGTAACTCTCCACACTCGGATAAAAGTGAACCCTGTTCAAGAGGCCACTGAGCAACCTTCAAAGGTCAGAATTGGCCCTCAGTAACCCCTCTCCTAGTGCAGCGTAGAGGCCAAATACCTAGTCGTTGGCACGCGGTATTGGTGAGTGAGGAGTCAAACGGCCAGAAAATACCCCGACCAGAAACAGCTTCCTAGGCACTTCGATGAGGTCCTGAGACTGCGAAAAGGTCACCCTGGTGGTTGCTAGGATGTCTGGGTTCTCTCATCTCTACAGTTATTTGGTAGCTGCTTAGGAATTGGGTGTTCTTAACGCTAAGCCCTTAAGCATCTTATAAACCGTTATATACTCCCAGAGTTTTAGCTATTTTAATTTCTTGCTCCTGTGTCCATCATTGAACACTCACTCAGCACATGCAGGAATTTTATCATTTGCAGCTAGAACGTTCACCTGCATTTTCACAAGGCCTAACACAGCATCTTTATTTAGTAGGGGCTAATGTAAATAAGAGCTATTATCTAGTGTTTACGGTGTGCCAACCATTACATAGTCTATCCCTTCCTCCTGCCAGAGACCTACAAAAGTAGTTATTAGTTTTGTTTTGAAGATGAAGAAACTAAGACTCAGAAATTATGACTTCTTCGAATAAGATAACCTAGTTAAGTAGTGGGGGCAGGAATCAGACTCAAGTCTCTGACTACAAGTCTCTCTCCATCATTCAGCTAGCTCTTCCCAAAATTAACTGTTGAATTGAATTATCCCAGGAAATGACCTCATCCCCAAAGAAAGCATTATGGCACAGTGTCTAGAGGCTGGCTGTATCACAGAATAATCACTTTTTAATTTTGGATTAAAATGAGCTCAAGGGTAACCATGGGAAAATAATTATCAAAACTATACTCTAGTCCTGGCTAGACAGCTCAGTTGACTGGAGCATCGTCCCTGTGCATCAAGGTTGCAGGTTTGATGCCCCATCAAGGCACATACAAGAAGCAACCAGTGAATGCAGCAGTAAGTGGAACAACAAATCAATTCTCTCTCTCTCCTAGATCAATTAAAAACAAAAAAACAAACCCACCCTGACCAGTGTAGTTCAGTTGGTTGGGTGTTGTCCTGCAAAGCAAAGGGTCGCAAGTTCAGCTCCTGGTCAGGGCGCATGCTTAAGTTGCAGGTTCAGTCCTAGTCAGGGAACATATGAGAGGCAACTGAGCAGTGTTTCTCTCTCTCTTTCTCCCTCCCTTCTCCTCTCTCTAAAAATAAATAAATAAAATCTAAAACAAACAAATAAACCCATAGTCTGGTGTGTTCTGTGAAAAGGAATTCTTCTTTGCCTTGGATAGGGTTGGAGGGTTTATTTGGTTTGAAACAAGATGGAATGACCTTTCCTTAGTTTTTGTTTGTTTTTCCCTTGTGCAGTCATTCCCTGTCTGCCTGATCTGTTGGCCTATGGGAAGGACTCTCTAATTCAGGGACTCCTGTTTGCCCTGGGCTGGCTCATGTGTGGTTTTGCCCATTAAGATCTTTAAGAGAGTTCTGGGTCCTAATGCTTTGTATAAACTCAAGCCAACTTTAGTTTTTCCAAATATAACAGGTTAATCTTATCATTGTTTCCTAAGAATGTTATTTCTTTGAAGATTTTTGAGCTGCCAAGAGAAAGATAACATATGTTAGGGGATTTGTAAACATTACCCAGAAGTTATTTGTTTCCTTTTACTTCCTACTTCAGTTTTTTTTTAATTAGCTTTAGTTATAATCTGTAATGAGTTCCTTACTCTTTCTCCCCAGTTCTTTCTAATAGTAGAAGCTGGCTGGGCAGTGAAGAAAATCTACCCATAGAAGGGGAGGTTGTTTGCATAGGGAGCTAGCCTCCAGAGGCACTGTGGCCTTTGGACTCCGTTTACTACAATATTGCTGCTTCTGCGTGAGTATGGAGCATGAACCAGTGACTTGGGACCAGCACTGTGTAAAGTATAAAATATTCAAGAAGAACAAGTTTGTCATCTCAGGTGGTTAAGCTTGGTAGGTCTTTTTTGTTGTTGTTTCTGATTTGAAAAGGACCCATCTAGTCAAATCTGTGCAAAAGTATTGGCTAATTGTGACATGGCCAGCTGTAAATGAGGCTTTTCATAAGTGAAAGAAAACTCATGTATTTCCAATAGGTTTTTAGGTCAGTCAGTGGTTGTGCCAGAGTTTTGTGAGATATGGGGGGAATTGGTCCTAATGACTTTAAGTTCTTAAATCAGAAAAGCTAAATTCCTCCCTGACTGGTGTGGCTCAGTGGGTTGGGTGTTGTCCTGCAAACTGAAAGGTCACCAGTTCAATTCCGGGTCAAGACACACACCGGGGTTTCAGGCCAGGTCCCTTGTTGGGGGCATGCGAGAGTCAGTTGATCGATGTTTTTCTCACACATTAATGTTTCTTCCTCTTTCTCCCTTTCCCCCCTTCTCTCTAAAAATAAATACAAGGTTTTTTTTTTTTTAAGCTAAATCCTCTGTGGTACAAAATTGGAAACTTGATGTTTGTGTTTGGAGAATGTTTACTTGTTATGATTTAGAGACTCATTCAATTACTCCAAGTGAGTGATTATTTCACCTAAGTTATTTTTTTCATTAATTTTCATTCTGCTAATGTTACTATTGGTGCACACTCCTTCCTGCATTAGTTCCTCCACTTATAAAGATAATCTGTTTTACTGGGCAAATATAAGTGGTGGGGTTTCTGATATAATCATCTTCCATTCATTCAATGAATATTATTTATTGGCTTACAGTGTGACAGGGCCAGTGCTAGGGAATCCAGAAATTAAAACAAACAAACTAACAAATAGTTTCTGACTACTGGAAAAAATGAGAAAGCCAGTGTTGAAATTCCTAATGAAAAATGCCAAGATAAAGAGATAGGGAGAAGGAAGTGTAAAGAAGGGGCACTTAATTGACTCAGGGTAAGGGGCAGCTGAGAAAAAGGGGAAGGGGACTAAAGGAATGTTGGGTGATGGGAGCCAAGTCTTAAAGGTATGAGAGCTGTTCGTGAGGAGATGAAGAAAAAGGTGTTCCAGACAGAGAGGGCTCTGCGAGAACAAACAGCGTAAGAGAAACACTTGAGGGACTCCAGAGTAGTCCCTCTGGATGGACTTACTGGGAGTGTGGTTGGGAGGAAAATTTGGTTGGGTGTGAGAATGTGTGAACCAGTGAAGCGGGAGATGTAGGTGGGATCTGCATTCTGAAGAGTTTTCAACACTATGATAAGAATATTCAACTATATTCCAAAGGCAGCTCCGTAGTCAACCTTTCGAAGCTTCTCTACTTCACTTAAGCTCACCAACCCACTGCCTCACAAAGAAGCCCTCAATTTTCTGCCATTACATTTGCAAGCCTTATCTATCCCTCCAGATACTGTTGAAGAGGAATCCTTCCTCACGCTCAGGTTAATCTTTCCACTTCCTTTGCTCTATTTTTCAGCCTTTTCCTCTCTAATGAGTCTATCCTCTAGCATTTAAATATTCTCAGGTCTCTGTCACTTTAAACAGTCATTGTATTTTGACTGTTGGTATGAGCGTGATTACATTAAGATGTATTCTAGTTAAGCAGCTTTATGCAATTCATATTTTTCATCAATATTGCTCTTAAAATAAAAATTGATAGATAGCCCTGACTCATGTGCCTCAGTGGATTGGGCGTGGCCCCACAAAGCAAGAGGCTGCTGGTTTGATTTCCAGCCAGAGCACATGCCTAGGTTGGGGGTTCTGCCCGGTTGGGGGTGTGTGTGAGAGACAACCGATTAATGTTTCTCTCTCACAGCAATGTTTCTC
The DNA here is from genome assembly GCA_004024845.1 of Tonatia bakeri. Taxonomy (NCBI): domain Eukaryota; kingdom Metazoa; phylum Chordata; class Mammalia; order Chiroptera; family Phyllostomidae; genus Tonatia; species Tonatia bakeri. The sequence goes on along the minus strand of PVIA01011671.1, from coordinate 20,195 downwards.
TCCCTCTCTTTCTCCTTTCCTTCTCCTCTTTCAAAAAATTGATAGAAACAAAAAATTGCAATGTAATCACTTTATTTTGATTCTCATCTGTATTTCTTCTACTACCAACTTTTTTGAAAGAATTGTTACACTTACCATGTTTTTATTCTGATTTCTCATTCATTCTTCCATAATGGTGAAACTACGCTGATGCTGCCTTTGTGTTGCTTTGGGTTTATGGGTTTTCAGGAGTTCATTGGAGTTGAAAGTTTAAGTATACTAATCAAGGCCACCAAATAGATTAATATATTTAAAACTCGTTAAGACATCACTAGTAAGCAAATGTTTTGAATAGGACTTAGATTCTAGCCAGAGCACGTGCTGGTGCACATGTTTTAACTTGTTGTTAGACCTTCACGGAGCAAAGAAATTTCATGTAACTTCAAATGTATATGATATATTCCAGTATGCTCTCCTAATTTTTCTTTGGTTTAGCAATTACAAAACCAAATTTTTAGGACTTAAAATGTATAAACATAAGCATGTAAAAAAATCACAACATATCATCACACTGGTTAGATTTATGATGCCTAATACACATTTTCTATTTTACTAAATAATATCTTCTGTAATTTGTTTTCTCTGATGGTCATAAGAATAGATTTTAGGAAGTCTCAATCATTATAATATGCTAAGAGAATGGAGATTTTGCCAGAATCCCTAAAAATATTTTTAAAAATTCTTTGTAGACTAAAACTAATTTGAAAGAATTTGAAACATCAAAAAAAATACTTTCAGATTGTGGTTGATACCATTTTAGTACTTAAAAATGTGGAAGAGGTTTTAATCTTGTATTACCATATAATGAACAAAATTATTCTGTAAAAGACTAGCTAAATTAATTTTTAACCACACTTATCTACTTGAACATTCCATAAGCCATAATTTCTCAAGATCTTACATAATTTGAAATTTTTACATCATCCACTTTTGCCTGTCAGTTTACTAAAAGTTGTTGTTACAGCTTTCTGATTTTTTGGAAACTTTTAGATAAAACAATTTTAGTTTAGCAAGTATATGTATGGTGACTACTACTTACTTAGGTAAGAGATTTCCAGGGCTAAGTATATTTATTCCCTTATTTGAGTTTATTTTTCCAATCCAGTTTAATTTAATTGATGAAAAATCACAGTAAAAAGTACAGAAGGTGCCAAATAAATGTATAATGTATAACACAATTACTTGCTGTTTTGTGAGAATTATTAAATATAGACATTCGAAAAAAGTGATATTACATATAAATTGTCTATGATAGTTATAATACCAATATTTGATTTCAGATTTATCTGAAGTTTATCTTAGTTTTGTTCTGCAGAATTCTCATTCCTCTGGAGCAAAATTTAAATAATTTAAAAACTATTTCAGGAACTCTATAGGATCAGAGTGTTTAACAGAATTTTTATTTAGCATATAAGCTCAAGCAGGGGTAAAATCGGTCATAAAACTTATCAATTAGCCAACTCATTACTGAAGCCATTTTGTTTTACAGTTTTGCTTATTCGTCTGGCTCAAAATTCAAAAGGTACAAAAGAGTATGTAGTGAAATAACTCCTGTTTCCATCTCTGTGTCCTAGACACCCACTTTCTCTCCCTGGAGGCAGACTTTGTTACTGGTTTTCTATGTATCTTTCCAGATAGATTTTATTCATTGCTAAGCAATTACATATTTTCTGTTTTACACAATTGGTAGCATACTGCAATACAAGCACTGTTTTGTATTGTTTCTTCAAAAACTTTTTCACTGTACACCTGGAGAACCTTCCAAATCACTACATACTGTGCTTCCTTTTATAGCTATGTGGTATTCCTTTGTCAGGATTTACATTGTTATTTTAGAAGTCTCCTATTGGTGAATAGTTGCATTGTTTTCCATTGTTTGTTGTAATTAGAGTGACCGTATTTCCTGGCTTGCTTGGGACAGTCAGCTATGCCAATTATCCCAGCTTAAATATTAATAGTGCCCTCTTTCTCTTACAAAACTGTCCCAATTTGAACATTATGTTTTATGGTTACCATAGCTATTGCAATGCTCCTGCAGTGAATAAGTTTATATATCTTGTCATTTTGCAGGTTTGCAAAGATAACTGTAGGATAAATTCCTAGAAGTAGAATTGCTGAGTCAAAAGGTATATATTTATTTATTTGTTTGTTTGCCATTCCAGTAACCGTAAAAGTGTCTCTGTGTTGTTTTTATTTTATTTTTTAAAAATTATGAATGAGGTTGAGCATCTTTTTATTCAAGGTCTGTCCAGAAGGTATCCAACCATGTAATATGAAAAATAGAGACATTTATTGAAGGAGATACAAGATATAAGAAACTTTGTACATAGGACAATGATGCCTCAGTCCCCTTCAAAGTAGGCACCTTGGGACCTCACACAGTTCTCCCAATTGCCATCAGCTGCCACCTCGTCTTTTCCTGAGTCTCATCAACGATCTGAAATCTCTTCTCTTTCAAAGGTGATTTTAGTTTCAGGAAAAGCCAGAAGTCACAGGGCACCAAATCTGGGCTGTAGTGGGGATGAGTTATCTGGATAATTTCTTGTTTTGCCAAAAAACTGCAGGACATGCATGCATGAGCAGGTGCATCATTGTGATAAAGCTGCCAATCACCAGTTGCCCAGAGCTGCAGCCTTCTGAGTCATTCAATAGTTTCCATGGGGGAATGTTCAAGATTAACACAAAATGTGATGCAGGTTTGTTGCTCTACTTGCCCAGTCATTTTGAATACTATGGCCACACAGTACACATGCTCACTCAACGGTGTCCACCACCCCCACTAACTAGTACAGTGGAGTTGTCATTGTTCACGCGTGCGCATTCCAGTCCACCCTCCTTGGCTGCTGGTTACATGGCTGTTGCACAAACCATTTGCATTATATTAGCAATGGCTGGACTTTTTTTTTTGACAAATCTTATATGTTTAACAGCCGTCATATTTCCTATTTTATGAATATTCAAATATTGGTTATTAGAGTTTTGATATTGATTTGTATGAACAGGAACTCTTCATATATTTTGGAAATCAGCCTGTTGTGAAATGAGTTTCATGCTTTTCCCTCTCCTTCCTGGTTTATAATGTGACTTTTAGTTTTCCTTTTGTGTTTTTTTGCCATGTAGGAACTTTTTTTTATCATTATGCAGTCAGATTTCTCAATTTGTACTTTCTATTCAATGAATATCATCAAAATCCATTATTCAGCTGTAAACTCACATTGAATCTTTTATTTACTCATCCTTCATATCCTATGACAGGTCTCAAATTCATCTCCTTTCCCCATTTCCATTGCTTCTGTCCTAATTGAGCTTCTTAAGTTAGATCTCTCTTCTATCAGTTTCATTCACTTCCAATCTTTTCCTTTTTTTCTTAGTCCTCACCTGAGGATAGGTTTTTATTAATTTGAGAGAAACATTAGGGATTGAACCCGCAACCTAAGTACATGCCCTGACCAAGAATCGAATCCACAACTCTTTGGTGTACAGGATGAAGCTCCAACCAACTGCACCCCCCGCCAGGACCAATCTTCTCTTTACAGTGTGGCCACAGCGATCTTTCAGAGATGCAAATCTTGTTATGTTATGTTTTTTTATAACCCACTAGTGATTTCTCAACTCTAACCTAATTGAAAATACAGTACAAAATGAATAGGGGCAAAAATAAATGAGAGGTGAAGATACTTAGTCAGCAAATGCAGATTGCTCTTGACCATGGGGAACACTAAAAAAGCAAGAGCTAGAGAAGAACCTAGAGTTCAAGGGAAGGATTTTTGTTTGTTTTGTGTTTATTAAGATAAAGTGCGTTTTTAAGATAAAGCATGTTTTTTTTTAAAGATAATTATCAATGTGCTAATGAGGGAAACCAGTGGAGATGAAAAGGTTGAAAGATGGTAGCTACATATTACATGCTAAGAATATGAGGGAGAAAGAGTGAGGTAGAACACTTGAGAATGATAAAATTTTAGAGTAGCACTTCTAGAGACTAAGAGAGAACACTAACTAGTGCGGGAAATATCTAACAGCTTGCTGAGATTAGGAATTTTATAGTTTAAACATTTACACAGAAAACAATACCAATAGTTTTATGTGGGAGTGCTGTGAAACCTTCAAAGAACAGATAATCCCAAACTTACATGCTTTGTTCCAAGAAATAGAAAAAAGAGAAAACTTAAAAATTTGTTAAGTTAATATAAACTATAAAACAAAAACTAGGTAAGGATAGTATAAGAAAAGTTAATTATAAAGACACAGAGGCAAAAGTATTTATCCCAAGAATGCTAGAATGGAAAATATGTGTAATATAACACATGAACAGATTCAGAGAGGAAATCTATTTGATCCTCCTGATCACTGCAGAAAATTATTTGGTAAAATTAAATACATATTCATTTTCAAAGCTCTTAGCAAACTAGACAGGAGAAGGAATATCCCGATAAACCTGATAATGATTTTATCAGGGATAAGGTCCTGTATCACAGATTTAACATTCTGTTAAGTATTTTATTGGACATTTTATTGTCCAATAAGACAAGAAAGAGAAATAAATGGTATAAGGATTACAAGAAGAGAAACAAAATTGACATTATTTACAAATGATATTTATGGGGGAAATCTAAGTGAATCTACAGGTAAGTTGTTGGGACTAATAAGAGAGTAAACAAGGTTCCCAGGTAAAAGATCAATATCCATAATTCAATAGTGTTCCTATGCTGAAGCAATAATCATGCCTACTTTTTAAAGCTACATTTGTGTTAACATTAAAAGCTGAGAAGTACATGTGAACAAAACTAATACAGGATGCATAAGAGTTTTATGGTAAATTTATATATATTTTATGTATACCATACATTGCAAATTTTAAGATGGTTCCCATGACCCCTGCCTGCTGCTATTCACGTCCTTATGTAATCCTCTCATCTTGGGTATTAACTGGACTTGTGATTTGCTTCTGACAAATAGAATATAGTGAAAGTGGCTCTCCCTTGTTGGTTCCATGTTGTGAACTGCCCTGAGGAGAGGGCCACATAACCAGGAACTGCACCCAGCAAGAAACTGAGGCCCTCAGTCCTATAGTCTGCAAGGAACTGAATGCTGCCAAAACTCATGTCACAGAAGTGGCTCCTTCCTACCTGGAGCCTGAGATGAGAGCTCAGCCCTGGCCAACACTTTGCAGCCTAGCTAGGCTATGCCTAGATATTTGACTCATAGAAACTGGGAGATAATAAACATGTGTTGCTTTACACCACTAAGTTTGCAGTGATATTGTTATGCAGCAATAGATAACTTATGTACCATGTTAAGTGGAGGGAAAAACTCACTATCAAAAAGATGGAGGCTCTCCTTAAAGTAATTTATAAATTTAACACAAGTCCATTCAAAATGTCAATAGCATTTTGTACAGAATTCACAGGAACCCTGAAATCTTTATGGAAGACAAAACAGCTGAGGGAAGCCAAGATTGATTTGAAAAAGATTGATGAAGGGACTGGACTTCCCTATAGCATATCATCCAAACTTTATAAAGCTATGTGGTAAAGATATGCCAAACTGTTTTCCAAGGTGTCTATACCATTTTACATCCCCGCCAACAGTGTATAAGGCTTCTAGTTTCTCTGCATCCTCCTCAGCACCTATTATTGTGATTTTTATTACAGCAATTCTAATGGATGTATGGTAGTATCTTACTGCAGTTTTAAAAAATATTTTATTCATTTATTTTTAGAGAGAGGGGAAGGGAGGGAGAAAGAGAGGAAGAGAAACATTGATGCGAGAGAGAAACATCCATCGGGGTTGTTTCTTGCACCCTGACCCGCAGGGACCAAACACACAACCCAGTCATGTGCCCTAACTGGGAATCAAACCTGAGACCTTTCTTTTTGCAGAGGACGCCCAACCAACTGAGTCACTCTTGTCAGGACTTACTGTGGTTTTAATGTGCATTTCTTTAATGCCTACTGATTCTGAGCACCTTTTCATGTCTTTTGTCATTTGGATGTCTTTGGTGAAATGTCTGTTCACGTCTTTTGCCCAATTTTAAATTGGGTTATTGCCTTACTATTGAGTTATAAGACTTCTTTATATATTCTTGATACAAGTCTTTGATCAGGTATGCAGTTTCCAGTATTCCAGCCATTGGCTTGTTTTTCATTTTCTTTATGGTATCTTTTGAAAGTCAAATGTTTTACATTTTAATGAGATCCAATTTATCATATTTTTCTTTTATGGCTTATGCTTTTGGTGTAGTGTCTAAGAACTCTGCTACCCTATCATGAAGAATTTCTCCTATTTTTCTTTTAAAAGACTATAGTTTTAGCTTTTACACTTAATTCTGCGATCCATTCTGAATTAACTTTTGAGAATGGTATGAGGTAAAGGCGTAACTTTTGTTTTTGTTTTTGTTTTGCATGTGGACATCCAGTTATCTCAGCACTATTTGTGGATAAATTCTTTCCTCATTGGATTATGTTGGCACTTTTGTTGAAAATTAACCATAAATATGAGTCTCTCCATTCTGTTCCATTGATCTACATACATTCTCTTGCTTACTTTAGATTTGTAGTAAGTTTTAAAACCAATTCCTGTAAATCTTTCAACTTTGTTCTTTTTTAAATTTGTTTTTGTTTTCCTAGATCCTTTGCGTTTCTTTTTCTTTTCTGATTTTTCTGAATCAGAAAAGTTAGATTTGTAACTTTTTTTAAATTGATTGATTTTGAGAGAAAGTAAGAAACATTGATTGTTGTTCCACTTATTTATGCTTTCATTGGTTGATTCTTGTATGTGCCCTGACCAGATGTGCAACTTTGGCATATCCAGATGACACTCTAACCAACTGAGCCACCCTGCCAGGGATGTCCTTTGCATTTCCATCAACTTGTCAAGTTCTATAAAGAAGCCTGCTTAGATTTTGGTAGGAATTACATTGAAACTATATATCAATGAACAAAATGAAATAAGAAGCAAAATAGAGTCAGACTCATAGAAAGCAGGTTGTCCGCTGTTGAGGAAGGAGGCTGACCACTGGGTAGGGGGTAGAGGAATTGAGAAAACAAAGAAGGAAGGGAGGGAGGGAGGGAGGGAGGGAGGGAGGAAAGCAAAGGAAGAAGGCAAAAGAAGGAAGAAAGAAAAGAGGAAAAGGGAAGAAAAGAGGAAAAGAAAAGAAAAAAGAAAAGAGAAGAGAAGAAAAAAGAAAAGAAAAGAGAAAAGAAAAGAAAAGAAAAGAAAAGAAAAGAAAAGAAAAGAAAAGAAAAGAAAAGAAAAGAAAAGAAAAGAAAAGAAAAGAAAAGAAAAGAAAAGAAAAGAAAACTCACGGACATGGACGACAGTGGTGATTGCCAGGGAGAGGAGGCTTGGGGGGAAGTGGAGAGGGATGTAGGCGGGACAAAGAGTGATGGATGGAAACCTGACTTGGGGAGGGGAACGCAACACAGTGCACAGGGGATGTGTTGTGGAATGGTGCACCTGAAACCCGTATAATTTTGTCAACCAGTGTCATCCCTATGAATTCAATAAAAAGGGGAAAAATAAACTATATATGAATTTGGGGAAATTATCATCTTAACAATCCTTTAATTTCTCTCAGCATTGTTTTATAATTTTCAGTGTATGTCTTACAGTTGTTTTGTTAAATTTATTCCTAAATATTTAGTTCCTTTTGATACTATTATGAATGGAACTATTTTCTTAATTTCATTTTCGTTTCTTTATTGCTAGTGCAGAGAAGTACAGTTGGTTTTTGTATGTTGATCTCATATCCTATGATCTCACTGGACTGGTTTATTAATTCTAGTAGTTTTGTTGTGGGCTCCATAGGGTTTTCTACGTAGACAATAATGTTGCTTGTGGATAAAGACAGTTTTACTTCTTCCGTTCTGATCTGGAGGCTTTTCTAGTATTTGGTTTTGTTGTTTTTTTGTTTGCTTTTTCTTAGGGTATTGTCTGGGACTTCCAGCATAGTTGGATAAAAATAATAAGAGATCCACCCTTGCCTTGTTCCTGATTTTAGGGGAAGTGCACCCAGTTTTTCCTCATCAGGTGCGATGTTAGCTGCAGGGTTTTTTTAATCCATTCTTTGTCACGGGGGTCCCCAGCCTCCAGGCTGTGGCGAGCTGTCAGTGGCCTGTTAGGAACCCTGAGCTCCAGCTTCTGTCTCCACCCTGCCCCCTCAGCCACAGCAGCAGCGACGAGTGAGAAGATGAGAGCCTGAGTCCCCCACCCCCTAACGAGCCACCCACTCTCCGTGGAAAAGCTGCCTTCCACGAAACCAGTCTCTGGTGCCAAAAAAGTTGGGGACCAATGCTTTAACAAACTGAGAAAATTTTCTATTAGTTGAGAGATTGTATCATGAGTGGGTATTAGATACTGTCAAATGCTTGTTCTGTATTAACTGAGATGATATGGATTTTGTCCTCTATTCTATTAATATGCCATGTTACATTACTTGATTTTTGGGTGTTTAACCAGCCTCGTGTTCCAGGGATGCATTGTAGTTGATTGCAGTGTATAATCCTTTTTCTTATATTGCTGAATTGAGTTTGCTAATATTTTGTTGTTTTATGTCCATATTCATAGGTGATATTTGTATAGTTTTTTATTATACCCAGGCAGCTTTTAACCTAATGGTTTCAATAACTTTTGATCATCATTGCCCAGATCAGCTGCTTCACTAGGGACTGAAAGTGGTGCTGTCCTGTCACTCCTTGTCTCCTTATTATTCTGAACTCTTCTAACGAAGGACTTCGCTTCATCGGCTATCTGTTATTCAGAGATATATTTCATATAGAAAAGACGGGCTGTGACTTGATTTGTTTCTCTTTATTTACTAATTTTAAGAATAAGTTGTTTCTAATTCCTCTAAAGGTGATCAGTTACAGTTTTTAAAATTTATTATGAACTTATGAACTTTAATAACTTTGATGTGTTTACACCCTTTGCAATTGTTATTATTTTTGGCTCAGATTGTCCCATCTTTGGCTGTGGGAATCCCTTAAAACTGACTCTTGAACCCTTTGACACCACCCCAGCAGTTCTGTAGGGGTGTTTTGATGGTAGACAGATTCTTTTCTTAAAAATAAAAAAAACTTCACATTTCTTACAATAGGAAAATAAATGTTTTAATGAATAATTAAATGAAAACTATCTAGGAGCTTATAGAATTTTTAATGTTTATTAGGTTTGATGTATATCTTAGAAGAGTTTGTACCCTGGCTGGTATACCCTGGCTGGTGTGGATTGAATGCTGGCTTGCAAACCAAGGGGTCGCCAGTTTGATTCCCAATCAGGGCACATGCCTGGGTTGCAGGACAGGTCCCCTGTAGGGGGTGTGCGAGAGGTAACCACACATTGATGTTTCTCTTCCTCTCTTTCTCTCTCCCTTCCCCTCTGTCTAAACATAAATAAATAAAAAATCTCTAAAAAAAGAAGAGTTTGCTAAAATCATTAGGTTATAAATGCAAATGAGAAACAGTGACTTATAAAATATTTACTTAATAGCTTTCCAAAACAGTAGTTCCCCTGAAATTAAAACAGAAAGCAAAATTTAATATATTTATACCTAGGTTTACATATGACTCACAACACACATCAATCTTAATTTTATGATTTTGATATTAACTTTTTTAAAGTACTCATTAAAAACAAATCTCATTTTAAGATTATTAATTTGAGCTCTGAAGTTAAACAACATAGTGTTTTTTTTTTCTTAAGATTTTATCTATCTGCCTTCAGAAAGGGGGGAGGAACAGAGAAAAGGGGAGAGAAACATCAGGGTTGCCTCTCCCGCACATGCTCCCCGACCAGAGACCAAACCTGAAACCCAGGCTTGTGCCCTGACCAGGAATCAAACATGTCACTCTCTGCTCTGTGTGACGGTGTCCATCCAACTGAACCGCACCTGTCAGGGCCAATCCAGCAGTTTTTGATAGCTTCCTTGCTTTCCGAGATGAATAGGCCTTGCACATATTGTCTTTTCTCATTTTTACCGTTGTATCTTTGGGATATAGTTCTATAAGTAGAACTGTTAGGCGGAATGTGAAAGCAAACAGTGTTGCTAGATAGAGTGACAAGAAATTATGCTAGCCTGCACTCCCACAAACAGTATATCACAGTGGCATTTCAACACAGTTTCGCCTACAGTTTATTGTCAGGCTTTTGGATTTCTGCCAGTCTGGTAGGTGAGAAATAGTGTGTCTCTGTGTACTTTTAATTTAGCATAAACATTAACACAGTTTAATGTTATGATAGTGGGTCTACATTAACGCATAAAGAAAGACATTTGCCATCAGCCATATAAGATTTAAGGAGTTGTCTCTGACCCTCAAGCTGCAGGTTATGTACTTGGATTTGTAGTAAGGGATAAGAGAGAACACGCCACACTTACGACACGCTTTGTCACCAGCACAGTACTTTGAACGGTCATTATCTGACTTGACTGTCCCGTGTGGAGGTTCAGTGCGGCCCTCCCCAGCATGTGCCACTTGGGCGCAGGAGCTGTTTTGAGCTGAAGGTAATCAAGCTCCTGCAAACTCACAAAAAACTTTTACTTCTCCCTTAAAGAATTTAAATTAGCAGCCTTGCCCATAATGAGAGTTGTCACCAGAAATGACTTTTTATGACCTACGTGTCTAGAGGGCAGGGCAGACTTCTAATTACTGAACATCTGCTTTTCTTATCACCTTGCAATGACCGTCCTTCTGAAGCCAGAAGGCGATCCTTAGCTCAGAATGTCAAATAAACCTAATTTTCCCTTTCTGTCTTAACCTCTCATGCATGTGAGGTGTCTGACTCTCTCATGTATATAGGATTCCCATGCATATGGATATATTCATTTTATTTTCTCTTATTAACCTAGCTCATGTTGATTTAATTATTAGAGCAGTGAAAAAACAAAAAAAACCTAGGAGGGTCCAGGAAAGCTTCTTCCTCCCCCACACATGATAACCCCTGAGAGATAGAACAGGTACTGTGTTCACTTTGTAGAAGAGGAAACTGATATTTTAAAAGATTGAGATTTTCCAGTATAACACAGCAAATGGTAGGGCTAGGTTTAAATCTCAAACTTCTGATCATACTACAAATTCTGTGCTTTGTGTTCGTTATTTGATAAAGGGTGCAATACCTCTATTATCCAGGAGATGACAGTGTTCTCTTAACAGTCATTGAAAATTCCTTTTCCCATTGGAGACACTTAAAAGGAAATGAAAATTGTATTCTTTCAGTTAACATTCTTAGCATAAATTATGTTTATGTTTTATGACCTACCTATCTAGAGGGCAGGGCAGACTTCTAATTACTGAACATCTGCTTTTCTTATCACCTTGCAATGACCGTCCTTCTGAAGCCAGAAGGCGATCCTTAGCCCAAAATGTCAAATAAACCTAATTTTCCCTTTCTGTCTTAACCTCTTAAGATAAAAAAGAGAAAAAAAGAAAAAGTTAAAGATAAAAAAGATTAGTAAAGTTAGTGTTTGCTTCCTAGGAGCTCACAGTCTGGGTGCAAGAAGTGGGGCAGTCAAGCAGAGTTAACCCATATAAAAATTTTGTACAAAATGCTATGGGACTACAAATTTGTAATGGACCTTTTGAGATGGTGACCTTTTAATATGCTAATGGAAGTATAGTGTTATCTGACACACAGATGAGAGACACAAGTAAATTCAAGTTCTCTGGGTTTCTAATGACTCAAAAATAAACAATAAAATGAAAATAATATTGTAAATACAAAGAAAAAAAAATGTGCCCTGGCTGGTGTGGCTCAGTGGGTTGAGCGCCAGTCTGCAAACCAAAGGGTGGCCAATTCAGTTCTCAGTCTAGGGCACATTCCTGCACTGCAGGCCAGGTCCCCAGTAGGGGACAGGTAGGAGACTACCACACATTAATGTTTCTGTCCCTCTCTTTCTTTCCCCCTCCCTCCCCTCTTTGAAATTAAATAAATAAAGTCTTTTTTTTTTTTAAGGAAAAAGCTCATAGGTATCCTAATGGGCCTCTCCATCACTGTAAACAATATTTTCAGTGTTTTGAATGAGCAATAACTTTTCAAATGTGAATTTAATGTTCAAGATATTCCATTCATTTACTCATTGAACAAATATTTGAAGTTTTAAATTACTCAGGTACTGTTAAATGCTAGGGTTGTAGTGGTACACAGTATAGTCACAGTCCCTGCCCTCATCAAGCTTATGCTTCTGTTAAAAACTGCTAGTGACTAGTGGTTTTATAAATAATGCATATTGTTATTTTAGAAACTCTTTTTTTAAAAGATTTTGTTTATTTATTTTTAGGCAGAAGGGAAGGGAGGGAGAAAGAGAGGGAGAGAAACAGCAATGTGTGGTTGCCTCTCATGCACCCCTAACTGGAGGACCTGGCCTACAACCCAGGCATGTGTCCTGACTGGGAATCGAACCAGAGACCCTTTGGTTCAAAGGCTGGCACTCAGTCCACTGAGCCCCACCAACCATGTAGAAACTCTTATATTCAAATCTTACGTTTTATCTGAGAGTTTCAGGATATGGTACAAATCATCCCCAGAAGGAAAACAGGATTCTAGCAAATTATCTTTTATATATAGTGAATCAAACCTTGGGTAGAATCTTGAGCACTTAATTAACAGCACTTCCCAACAACTATTGTTTCCTTTTTTTAAAAAAGATTTTGTTAACTTATTTTTAGAAGGAGGGGAAGGGAGGGAGAAAGAGAGTGAGAGAAACATCAATGTGTGGTTGCCTCTCATGCACCCCTAACTGGAGGACCTGGCCTGCAACCCAAGCATGTGTCCTGACTGGGAATGGACCTGGCGACCCTTTCGTTGGTAGGTCAGCACTCAATCGACTGAGCCACACCAGCCAGGGCCAACAACTGTAGTTTTCTAGAAATCTTTTTTTTGTTAGCATTATTAGATTATCCCTAGAAATATCACCCACTATGCAATTGAAGAATAGGCCAAAATATTAGGTATCAGTACTACTTGAGATAAAGAGTTGGTTTGAGGAAAGTAGTTGAATTTTCACCTCTGGAATTCTAGGATTATTCTATTACTTCAGATCCAAAAATATATGTTTATCGGACTTTTAATTCTATAGGCAAATCAGAATGGCATGGAAAGGAACGGGAAGGGCGCTGAATGGAGAGACAGCAAGTCCGGATTCTGGGATAAGTTATGCCATATTTGACTCCCATGACCTTGTGCAAGTAAGCTTACTTCTCTGCTTTTGTTTATTTTTAATCTAGGGATAGCTGAGTCCAAGCGAAATTAGTGTCTCAGATATAAAGGAAACATACATTTAGAGAATGTAATGTAACCATATAATCAATGAAGTCCATTTTGGATATGCATTATCTTGTCCTTTCTTTCTATATTATGCTAATTTTCTAGGCCAGTGATTTATATATATATATTTACACACATACATTTCTTTTGTTTTTAGTTTAATATTAATTGTATTTTTCCATTATCATTTAATCCCCTTATAACCGCCCCCCCAGCAATCATCATACCGTTGACCACTTGCTTGAGTCCTTGTTCCTTTTTGCTTAATCTCTCCAACACCTACCCTCCCCTTCCCCCAGCTGTCATCTGCTCTCCATCTAGGAGTCTGTCTCTGTTCTGCTTGTTAGTTGAGTTTGTTCATCAGATTCCACATATGGGTGAAACCATGTGGTATTTGTCTTTCTCTGACTGGCTTATTTCACTTAGCATAATGTTTTCCAGGTCCTTCCATACTGTTGCAAAAGGTAAATTTTTTTTTTTTTTTTTTTTTTTTTTTTTTTTTGTGACCAAGTAGAATTCCATTGTGTGAATGTCCCATACTTGTTTTATTCACTCATCTACTGATGTGACACTTGGGCTGCTTCCACCTATTGGTGATTGTAAATGATGCTTCTTATGTTATTTCGAATTAGTGTTTTTGGTTCCTTCAGATATATTCCCAGAAATGGGATAGCTGGGTCAAAAGGCAGATTCATTTTTAATTTTTTGAGGGATCTCCACACTGCTTTCCACGGCGGCTGCAGCATTCTGCAGTCCCACCAACAGGGCAGTACAGTTCCCCTTTCTCCACATCCTTGCCAGCACTGGTCTGTTGATTTATTGATGATAGCCATTCTGACAGGTGTGAGATGGTATCTCCTTGTGGTTTTAATTTGCATTTTTCTGATGGTTGGTGACTTTGAGCATCTTTTCTTGTGTCTATTGGCCATCCACACACAGTTCTTATTATTCACAGTAGTTATAAAAGAAATTAAGTGTACCGTATGGTGAGTTTTGACAATGTATACACTTGGGAAATGACCACTACAATCAAGATATAAAACTTTTCCATTAACCCCCAAAGCTTCTTCCTGCTGCTTTGCAGTTGTCCACCTCCCCCGTCCCTGGCCCCGGTCACCGCAGATTCCATTTGCCTTTTCTAGAAGTTCATGCAGAGGGAATCACTTAGTACTGTGCACTTTTGTGGTGGGCTTCTTTTGCTTCGAGTCATGCTTTGGGGAGTCATCTGTGCAGTTGCTCGTATCAGTAGTTCATTCCTTTTCCCAGCTGATCCCGTAGTATGGAGTGACCACGGTTTGTCCATTCTCTTGTTGGTAGGCACTTGGTTGTTTTCAGTTTTTGATTGTTACCAATAAAGTTGCTAGGTACATTTGTGTATAAATTCTTGTGCAAACATATTTTTCATCTCTCTTGGGTAATACCAGCAGTGGAACAGCTTGGGGGATTTTATATAATTTGATTACTCTATTTCTTTACTGTCTGGCAAAGGACAAGTGTATTTGAAAATTTTGTTAGGATATTCCCTGCTATTTCTGACCACAGTATCAGTTGCTATAGAAGAGAACACACTGTAAGCACTGATATTTAGGGTGTGAGATAAATAACTATTCAGAGTTGTCTGTCTTTCCCCCTGTTTTCCAGTCAGTTAAATCAAAGAGATGAGAGGCTAGCTACTCCTTCCCAATTCCGAGTGTTAGACCAGTTCTGTCATTCCATCCTCCATCAGAAGGAGTGACTGGTAGGCTTTTCTTGGTTGTTGATGCATCTCTTTAAGTTTTCTTGCTTAAGGAAGCTTATACAATATGTTAAATAAACTTTTTTCTACTTCTGTCTGTTTTTTAAAAGATTTTATTTATGCTTAGAGAGAAGGGAAGGGAGAGAGAGAGAGGGACAGAAACATCGAGGTGAGGAACATCCGTCAGGGTTGCCTCTTGCACCCCGACTGATAAGGACCAAATCCACAATCCAGGCACTAGCCCTGACAGGGAATAAAACCTGTGACATTTTGCTTTGTGGGATGACACACAACCAACTGAGCCACACCACTCATTTCTTAACCATGAAATAAATTCAATTTTTTGGTTTGTTTCCATTAGTCTTTTGTGCACACAAGTTACTCAGTGGCAGGAAAGATAACCCACAGAGGATGTTAATAGCTGATAAAAAGAAGTGTCCTTGGCCCTAATCTACCTTGGTCAGGTCTCTGAACCACATTCAGAGCTTCAGTAGCAAACTGGCCCTTCCTCACTGCTTTCAGACACGTGCGCCACACCACCCTGGCTCCAGCTGCATGTCTAACTAGGGCCTAGCGCATCTGCAGGTAGTGCGCTCTTCTGAGTTCTCCACCCTGATGCAGGGGGGCCAATGGGGGCATACAAACATATTTCAACATGCAGGTCATGGTTGATTTAGCCAACTGCTCTACCCAAGACACTTATTTAAAAGTGTCTTATTCTGGAGAAATCATAAACCAGTCTACATTAAATCAGAGGTACAGATGTCCTTTCCAAGAAAAGATCCAAATAACGCTTATTTTACTTTTTCATCTCAACACAACTCTTGGGTTCTGGACCTATTAGAACCAAGAATTTGAGAAGTGTTGACTAAATCTAGAAAAATATGGGCACTATAATGGACAAAGCAGATTGGGGGACAAAGTAAACACACTGGAAGAAATAGGATTCTCCTTCCTCTCATATGCTTCCTGAATCTAACTATAGAACTCCATTACCTTCTCTATCACTCCCACAAAAATTCCATAACTTTCTTTATTTTTTATATTTTTAAAGATTTTATTTATTTTTAAAGAGGGGAAGGGAGAGAGAAAGAGAGGAAGAGAAACATCAATGTATGGTTGCCTCTTGTGCACCCCCAACTGGGCACCTGGCTTGCAACCCATCCATGTGCCCTGACTGGGTATGGAACCAGCAACCCTTTGGTTCCCAGGCCGGCACTCAATCCACTGAGCCACACCAGCCAGGGCACTTTCTTTAAAAAATATGTGTGCACTTATCAGAATAAAGGAAGTAGTTTTCAGTATTGTTGGTGCTCTTTGACATAATTCACTAGTTTTTTTTTTTTCTTGTCCTCACCCGAGGACATTTTTTCATTGCTTTTGAGAGAGAGACAGAGAGAGAGAGAGGGAGAGAGAAACAGAGAGAGAGAAACATCAATATGAGAGAGAAATGTATACGCCCCGACTGGGGGGTCACACCCACCACCTTTGGGTCTATGGGACTATACTCCAACCAAGTGAGCCACATTGGCCGGAGCAACGACATAATCAGCTTTTGAAATCAGTTCGAAAATCTGGATCATTTTACTTCTATGGCCCAAAACTTATTTGACAGCCTGTAAAAGCCTAGTGTTTCATACTAGTTCACGTAAAATAGAATTTACTTCATATTGTCCGCTGTTAGAGCAGAAAAGTGGTGTTAAATCTGAGGATGAATGAAAACCCCACTTTTTTCCTACATTCGTTTCTATTTCTTAGAGTAGCAGGCCTCTAGAGAAACGGGAGCGGAGGTGTCTTGTATCTACTGTGCTTCGGTTCTGTATTATTTTGTTTTCTTTTTTTTTTTTAAGAGATAAGAGATGGTTCACCAATTTTTAGGACATTGAAAATTGTGAAAGGAATTTCCGAATAATCAGATTGTTTGGAAGGTAGAGAAAGAGAAGAAATTGGATTGGGTGATTCCTGAAACTTCTTATTCAGTATTTCCAGTTATAAAGTTTAGCCTGCCCAGTTGTTGAATAATCTTTTTTTAAAATAACTTTTTTAAGATTATTTATTTATTTATTTTTAGAGAGAGGAGAAGGGAGAGAGAGAGGGAGAGAAACATCAATGTGTGGTTGCCTCTCTCATGCCCCCCACTGGGGACCTGGTCTGCAACCCAGGCACGTGCCCTGACTGGGAATTGAACCAGCAACCCTTTGGTTCACAGGCTGGATCTCAATCCACTGAACCACACCAGCCAGGGCTTTTTAAAATAATTTTTATTGAATTTACTGGGGTGACATTGGTTAATAAATTACATAGATTTCAGGTGTATGATTCTATAATACATCATCTGTATGTTGTATCATGTGTTCAGCACCCCAAATGAAGTCTCTTTCTACCACGTTTTATGCGCCCTTACCCTCTTCCACTGACCCCCTTTCTCTCTGGTAATCACCATACTGCTGTCTCTGTCTATAAGGGTATTTTCCCTTTGCTTAATCTCTTCACCTTTTCCACCCAGCACCCCAGTTGCCCCTCCACTCTGAGACACATAATCTTCTGAATGTCACTAAGGTACTAGTTTTTGGAAATGTTCACTTTAGATCGTGAAATCTGGGTTATACAATACCCAGAGGGGTGCACACTGGGAGGCAGCAGAGTAATTAATCACGATGGAGGAAACATCTACTGAGTGTTCAGCAAGTGCCAGGCACCTTCCTATACATCACCTTATTTCATTTCACTACAGTTTTAGGAAGTAGATACTATTTATTTACTTTGTTTTACAGATAAGAAAGGTAAGGTTCAGACATGTGAGGTAACTCTCCTAGCATCGCTCAGCTTGTGAGTGACAGAACTAAACCAGAACTTAGATTTGATCCCAAATTCGAATAAAGCGGATATTATCTCATTTTGCAAATAAGCAAATTAGAGGTGTTAAGTAACTTGGCCTAAAGTTACATAAATGGTGACTAACAGTGGTGCCTGGACTTGAAGTCACGTCTACTTCTTTCTAAAACCTGTGGTTTTAACTATTTCCAATTCTTTAAAAACCATTTTAATAGACTTCTATTATTTTTCATTGATTTTAGAGAGGAAGGCAGAGAGAGAGAGAGAGATCAACTTGCTGTTCCACTCATTGATACATTCACTGGTTGCTTTTTTTTTTTAAGGTCTTATTTATTTATTTTTAGAGAAAGAGGAAGAGAGGAAGAAGGAGAGGGAGAGAAACATCAGTACACGGCCACCTCTTGTGCACCCCTCACTGGGAACCCAATCTGCAACCCAGACACACGTCTCAACCAGGAATCGAACCGGTGATCCCCTGGTTCGCAGGCTGGCGCTCAATCCTCTGAGCCACACCAGCCAGGGCTGGTCGCTTCTCGTGTGTGCCCTGACCTGGGATCAAACCTGAAACCTTGGTGTATCAAGGACTGCACTCGAATCAACGGAGCTACCCTGCCAATGCCTACCTGTTTTCAATTCTCAGGTATCATTGAGCAGAAAGAAATGTAATAGGAGAACATAACACATTGAGAGTATTAGAATTTTATAAATTAATTTGACTGCCATTACAAACCCCATTATAAATCAGGCCTTAAAAAGTGAAGGTTTTTGTATCACATCGTTAGGCTAAAGGAGAAAACATAAACTAAGGGCCTAAATGGCAAGGATAACTTGGAATATAATGAATGAGAATCTCCGAGGGTAGAAAAGGGACTTGAAAAAAACACGGTGTCCCTGAGAGATGCGTGTATTAACTTATTTACTGCACTGGCCGCTGTGCTTCCAGTCTCTGCTGCAATTCCCACAGTGAGGCTGTTCCCACCCTTCCTGTGTCCCCTGAGCTGAGCAGGCACTTCCTGTCCGGTTGGAAACGAGAGTTAGAAACTGGGGGTGTGGTGTGTGTGTATTTACTCTGCAGAACGTTAGTGCTGTCTGTCCTGTTATCATAGCAGAAAGTGACAGGACAGCCAGAGTGGAGATCAGAACTTCATGGGAGGGAGGGTCAGAGCATGCTGGCTGCTGTGGCAAAGCGGAGAGGGTTAACTGATGTCTTAACAGAGTATCTGTGATGGCAGCAGGTGGGCGTAAGCGATCTGAAGGCTTTCATTCTGCATCCCTGTCCCACTTGGACTGGTAGGAGCTACTGGGTATCATTCTGAAATTTGTGGTTTCCTACAAGTTTCTTTTCTCATTAAGACTTCTTCTGCAGGACACTTCTTTGAACCTTAGAGGTGAGTGTTGCAACTGTGTGAGTTTTTTCACTCTAAGTTGCTGTTCTTCTTTTCTAAGAACTTTGTATTTTTAGTCTTTATGAAACATGCTTTTTAAATATATATATATTTTTTCTACAGCTCAGAGACAACTGGAAGCAAACATCTCCACTCTGCAAACTTCAGTTTGGGCATAAATTCCAGGTTGGGTGAGTAAACTCCAGTTGTTTCAGCTTCATGGACCTTGAAGATTAGGGAATAGTGGGATGGAGAGTCTAATAAGACAGCCAAAGAAACCACTAGGCAATTACATCCCAGGAAAGCCAGGGGAACAAGAAACCACTATGTACCACGTTTTCTGACATAGTCCAGTTTGATAATTCCTTCTGAAATTTGGAGTCCTACCTGGAGGAACCTGAAAAGCAGCGAGAGGCATCGGCCCATTGGCATGACCCAGGAGGATTAGAACTGCCCAAGAACCTGACACTCGTCATTGCTCACATTCTGTTTTGCTGTCTCTGTGCTTTGGTGAGCTCTCCTGTTTGTTTTTGGTTCATAGGCTGAGATCACTGTGCATAGAAATTGTGTGTGGGGTGGCGTGGGGGGAGTCCTGAGCTCATCTCGCATATTCTTAGATGGTTTTCTTCCCATGTTTTCCAAAGCAGTGTGTCCCAGAGGCCCCTTTAAAATCAAGCTTGAAATCTTCTTATGGCTGACATTTAAGGGAAAATCATTCTCATTGTCTTTTCATGAGAATCAGAACTTGTTCATAGAGGAAAGGGGCTGGAATGGAGAGGGGTAGACTTAAGAACTTTTCTTTTGTTTTAACTACTAAGCTTGTGAAAAATTAAAAAATAACATCTTGGGCATTAGGACCCAGTGGTAGTGCCTCATTCAGACTCTGGGTTAACTTCTCTCAGTGACGTCAACGAGCGGCCCTAGCTCATTCTTTACCCCCCCCC
>PVIA01011670.1:14952-43024 GCA_004024845.1 Tonatia bakeri | reverse complement strand
GCCGACAGTCTATTTTCTGCCCAGTGCTCGGTGCCCAGTTGTCATTAAAGTAGAAAGATTAGTATCATCAGGGCTGCGTTTGGAGCCATCTCTTGCAGCGGAGTCCCTGACGTGTTAATTAAACTTGATAAATCCTCTCGTCTAAAGATATCTTTTGAACAATGGACCCAGTCACTCATTATTAGTTGGGTCCATGCTCCTGCCAGCTGCTGGGGCGGCGTTCAGAGATCCCTGGGGCCTGTGCCAGGAAGGGTTGCTGGGGACGGGCTGGTCCCCCGCACCTCACAGGGCCTGGCCCAGGGCTCTGGGGCTGCAGGTGGAGCAGGGAGACCGGAGGGGGCTCTAACCCCAGCTCTGGGCTGCAGCTCTGCCCTCAGCTACTTCCTGCCCAGCACCCTCTCCCATCACCATGACAACGCCATCCCACGAGGAGCCCCTGGAGCGGGGAGACAGGAGTGCCTACGGGTGTGACTTGTGCTCCCCATTCAGAGTCACTGTCTTGGGGGCCCATCCTGGGGAGGCATCACCCTATGGGTCACTCTGCTCCCTGCCGCCCTCCCTGTTCCGGCCTTCCAGAATCACAGCGGCAAAACCCCGCCTCCCCAGTTCACTGGGGTCCTGTGGCTGTGATGTCCAGACTCCGCCCCAGTCACCGGGACTGGCGAGTGCAGAGACAGGAGGGGCCGCGGGGGGTCACCGGTGAGCCCAGTTGAGACGGGAAGAACCACGCCACAGAGCCCGGCCTGCAGGGCTGCACTGGAAACCAGACTCACATTTGAAGGGTCGGGGAGGTTTGTTATTTACGTGGCATTAGTGGAGTGATAGTTTCATATCCTTGTTTGAAAGTCGGGGCTGCGACCTTCCAGCTCTCAAGGGCTAGGGCCATACGTGGAAGCCCGTGGGCTTTGCCCTGCACCGTGTCCCCCTGTCGCCAGGCTCAGAGGTTCCCACTGGGGGGTGGAGACAGCGGGGGAGGCCCAGGAGCTCGCCACGTGGCCACTCCCTAATCTCAGGCCTGGTTCTCGGCCAGCTTGGTGCTGAGCGGGCTGAGGGGCACCTTATCTTCAAAACACAGCCGCTGGGTCTTAATTTGATTCCGAGGCTGCCGTCTCAGCACAGAAGGAGCTCCCACGTGGCAGGAGGGGCTGGGCTTGTCTTGTCTTGCAGCGGCATTTGCGGCAGATGGCGATCACCGGGCTCTAAGCCGGTTTTTATTTGTGACTTTGCTTTTTCAGAGCTGATTGGTTGGCCCTCATCATTCTGGGAGTGGTGCTGGGCCGCACGGTGGAGACGGAGCCGGAGCCGGAGCCGGAGACGGAGCCGGAGCCGGAGCCGGAGCCGGAGCTGGACGGAGTGCCTGGTCCTGCTGACCCGCTGGGTCCCACTTCCACGGCCACCTCCAAGAGCTCTGTGGTGTGAGGAAGGGGCTGCAGGCAGGTGGCACGGGTTCAAGCCCGTTCTGCCTTTGACTAGCTTGTGGCCATGGGCACGTTGCTTCCCCTCTTGGCTTTGACATTTTCATTGGCTACCTGAGGGGTTGGTGATATCTGGTCTGGACACTGGGGACTTGGATGTGAATCAGGCCGGGCCTCGAGGACAGCACAGACTGATGGGAGAGACGGCTGCCTTCGTGGGTGGTAGTTGCACCGATCAGTCTAGAGTTGGGGGAGATTTTAGTTTACTGAGGTGCGGGTCATCAGGGAGGGCTTCCCAGAGGAGGTGACAGGCAGGTGAGGTACGTGTGCAAAGGCCGTTCTGGTGAAGTCCTGGAGGAGGGGAACACAGGGTGTGTTTGAGGCCAGGGGGCTAAGTGTGGGCGTGGAGTGGTCACAGACAGGCTGGAGAGGCCACGGCCACCGGCTGCCCCTCACTGACTTCCCTTCTGACTCCCTAGTGATCACTTCCCGTGTTTCTTCATGCTTTTGTCCTCCAAGGAGAAGTCATCGTCCTTTAAGACTTTTAGGTCCTTCAAGTGTCTTGCCTTACAGGTGCCTCCATCACTCCTTGATGTGTCCGTTGAAGAACCGGCTGCTTGGCCATGGACTTGCCCGTCAGCAGGAGGCTGACTTCGCTCTCCTGGCACCGCCCAGAGCACTCCTGTGTCCCCGGTTTCCCGCTTGCCAGGCTGGTGGTCGTGTGCTTGCACCTGGACGTCAGGAGGCGTGTGCCATCCGGTCCTCCTTATTCTCACGTTGGCAGGCAGCTGTCACGTTCAGGGCAGGGACTCACAGGGGCGGGGTGCAGAATGACGACGGTCTGGTCCTGTCCTGGTGTTTCCTTTTATTACCTGGAATAGGCTCCTAGAGGACCCTGCTGCTCTAGCTGGTTGCTGGGTGTGCCCTCCTGTGGGAACAGCTGCGTCAGTCCTGGATTCTTTCTGTTTCCCAGTTGTCTCTGTAGCAAGTCTGTTCCCTGTCATCACTGGAAGGTGACCAGGCCCGCTTCCCAGCGGGGACAGTGTCTGACTCAGCTGTGACCCTGAACCTCGCAGAGGAAGCAGACAGCTGGTGGCACCAGGAGCCTTCCTGAAGATTTTCCAGAAGTGGGCCTCCCGCCCCTCCTGGAATATGCACACTCGGATGGATTACATACAAAGTGTGTACTCGCAGCCTGTATGACACATGATTTTACCAACCATGGAAAAACCAGGCTGGGCCAATCGGCTGAGCTCCCAGTGGCTGCGGGCTGCTGCCTCCCAGGCCCTGCCGGCACGGCGGCGGCAAGGACCCCGTGGAAGCACTGATGCGAAGAAGTCGCGTTGAGATTGCACCAGGGGCGTGGGTCTCGGGGACGGCCGTGGCAGCAGAGGGAGTGGGAGTTCCTTCTGGCCACGTGCCGGCTCCCACACCTGCTCCTGCCAGTTGTGTCTGGGACTGGAGAATGACGGGTATGAAGGAGGAAAGAGGGTCAGTGCAAAACGAAGTTGAGTATTTGAAGACTCAAAAAAGTCAGACGCTGAAACTGTGCGGCCAGAGAGTTGGGGGGAGATCGAGACCCAGAAGGCTCTGAGCTCTGACAGCGTAGGGCAGATCTTGGCGTTTTCCCTCTAGTGAGAAGCGGAACCAGAAACTGTGGACGATGCCCCGGAAGTTAGGTTTCTGCAGCAAACTCTCCAAGAAATGCCCGTCGGAGGTAACGCCGCCCACATAGAAGAAAACGACTGCAACAAAAGTCCAATGAGCTGGTCTCCCTGTGAAGTAAGGTGTTTAAAGTCCATATGTCAGCCCTGGCTGGTGTGGCTCAGTGGACTGAGCGCTGGCCTGTGAACCAAGGGGTCGCTGGTTCGATTCCCAGTCAGGGCACATGCCTGGTTGCGGGCCAGGTCCCCAGTGGGGGCGTGTGAAAGGCAACCACACACTGATGTTTCCCTCCCTCTCTCCCTTCTCCTCTGTCTAAAAATTAAAAAAAAAATCTTTAAAAAATAAAGTTCATATGTGATTTTTCCTTTACAAATTGGGGTGAAATTCATAGAGCACACTACGAACAGTTCGGAATTATACAATTGCGTGGCCCTCAGCGAATTCACGATGGTGTGCGGGCGCCGCTTGTTTCTGGTTTCGATCCCTTTCAGCACCCCGGAAGAATCCACACAGCATTTCAAAACGACTCTCTGCTCTACAAGACCTTTTGATCGACAGACAGATGTTTCATTCAGAGGACGTTGGTCTGGAGGGCTGGGTGCTGAGAGGGAGGCTTCCAGCTTCCACCTGTCCCTCCATGGGGGTGACTTCTCTGAAGCCACTGGGCACAGAGGTGCAGAGTGGGAGGTGGAGGAGAGGCAGACCCTGTCAGCATCAGGAGAGCACCTGGATCAAGCCGTGCCTGAAGCCGCAACATCAACTCTGGGCTTCTGTCTTTTGGGAGCCTATAGAGCCTTTATTTTACTTGTCAGCATGAATTTTCCTGCCAGCCAGAAACAGACATCATCCCACTGAATCCTTGCAGAGACCTGGGGAGCAGTCACCTGACCTCTAGTCCACGGACCTGGACAGTGGGGATCAGAGGGAGAGGTCCAGTGGCTGAGCCGTCTCCCTTCTGGTGCTACCTATCCGCATGGCCCCCAGATTTGAGGACATACGGGTTGGGCACGGGCCAGGCTCTCACTGCCCCAAGACCCGGGATTCCCCCTTGGACCACCTCCGCTGCTCCCCTTTCCGTCCAGAAGGCCCTCCCTGGTGAGAGACCCCGCAGGGGCCCCCAATCTGGGGCAGGTGCTGTTACTGCTGGTGCCAGAGACCCCTGGTCGGCTGCTGCCTTTGCCTTCGGAGGGAACATTGGATCATCTCTATGAACTCACGAGGCAGCTCAGCTTCCAAACTCAGGTGCCCCTGTGGGAACTTGAGCCAGTTCATTAACCTCTCGGCTTCGCTTGTCCCAGCTACGAAACGTAGTGCTTGGGCTGGATCCGTGCCACCCAACAGACATGGGATGTGGCCCTGGCTGGTGTCTCAGCGGTTGGGTGTAGTCCCGCAAAGCGAAAGGTCGCCGGTTGCATCCCTGGTACGTGCCTGGGTTGCGGGTTTGGCCCCTGTTGTGGGCATGTGAGCAGCTGCTGATGGGTGTTTCTCCCGCATGTCGCTGTCGCTCTCCCTCTCTTTCTCCTGCCCTCCTCTCTGAAAATAAATAAATAAAATCTTTAGTAAAAAAAGAAATGTCATGTGAGTCAAACATGTTATTCAATAGTTTCTGGTAACCACATTTCAAAAGCAAAAAGAAATAGGTAAGCGTATTTTAATACTATATTTTATTAAACTCGAGATAGCCACAATACTGTTACAACAGGTCACCAGTGTGAGTCATTACTGAGCTACTGCGCAGGTTTCTTCCTGTGCGGACGGACCCCCAGGATCTGGCCACCGCCCTCACGCCGGAGGGACGCCTCTGCCTGCAGTAGCCGCGTCTGGAGTCGAGATCAACCCAGCGGCCTGGGGGCTGCTGTATGGAACTGCACGGGACTCGGCCAACTTTCACACTTTTAAATTGGTTTTAAGCAACAGGACCAAAGCGAGACTTTGTTCCGAGTCCCGTCATGTGGATGCACAAGGGGAGGGAGGGTCCTCCGGCTGTTTCGGGGTCTTGTTCAACCTTCTCCCTCCCACAGCGACCCCTGTTCTCTCCCCTCCCTCCCTCCTGTCCCGCCCCCCACCCAGCCCTCTCACATGTGGGTCTCTAGGGCACTGCTGGGAGGTCACTGTTCCGGGTGACCTCGGGGGGTGACCCCGTGACTGGTCTCGGCTGATGTCCACCTATAGAGAAAGGGTGAGGATTCTCTCTCCCGATCTCCATGCTGCCGAGGAAGCAAAACTCTGGGAATCCGCCAGCCTGGGACGGGCTATGTTGCAATAACAAAGAAGGGCTCTGACTCAGTCCTTCACCACCAGGCTGATTCTCGTGCTAGGGTTAACGCCAGCTCCTTGCCCCTGGGCGGGCTCCTCTGCACAGCGACGGTCTTCCACGCCTGGTCCCTTCAACTGGTGGAGGGCAGGAGACCTGGAGCATGGCTCTGGCCAGACGCAGGAGCATGACCCCAGCTTAGTGCAAGGGAGGCGGATCTTCTTGGGGTCCCCGAGGAGGAAACGACACTTTGCAAAGCTCGAGCCCCCGCCTGCTGCAGGGCCTGTGCCGGCCGCCTGCCTCCTTTGCTCCAAACGCTCTTCACCACCCTTTTCTTCCAGTTCGGTGCTTGCAGTCTCCGTCCAAATGTCGTGTCCTCAGGGAGGACAGAGGAGTGTGGCCCAGTGTTGTGCTGGGTCCTGCCAATTGCATTCCACAACCTGAGGGGGAGCAGGGGGGCAGGAGCGATGCAGTTGGCATTTGAGAGCAGCCCCTCTGGTGCCCGGAAGATGCAGAGTCTGTAATGATGCTTCTATTTTTAAGAAAGGCCACCTCCCTTGGTGGCGGCCCGAGGACAGGCAACCCTGCGTGACGCCAGCGGTGATGAATAATCTTGACGCCATCGAAACATTTTCCCAGCGCTCCACGGAAGAGGCTCATACATCACTCGGCTGCGCAGCTGTCTCGGCAGAGGGGCCCTGGCTGCCCCCAGCAAGCAGACTTCCGAGAGGCCCGGGGCCCCGGGTGGGGATGGGGAGAGCCGTGGTTGGAGTTAGGGCGCCTGAGAATCTTCGCAGCCTCTTGGCCAAGTTCAAGCCACTTCCGTGTCACAGAGCACCTCCGTGTCAGGCCCTGAGGACTGCAGGCTGTGGCTGGCTCCATGCCAGGTGGGTGAATGGGCCAAGGCCAGGGACAGCCAGAGCAGAGCCCAGCTGGGTTGCCCCCCGCCCCGGCTGTACCTCGTGCCCTGACCACTTCTCTGCAGCCAGTCTGGGGGTCAGCCTCGGCCTGACCGGTGGGGAGGGCTCAGGCCTCCTGAGCAGGGAAGCGTTTGAACTTCTGCTAGTGTTCTTGGGCCACAAAAGATCTGAGGTTGATGGGGTGCTTTTGTGTCCGGACTGACCTAGATTTTGTGGAGAATGCCCAGGCAGCTGGTCCGAGGGCTGGCGTTTCTGAGTCAACTACAGGATGAGATCCCGGGGGGACTGGAGCCCCTCGGCTCTGGCTGGTGACGCTGCCGCCCTGGACCACCCATGATCCTGGCTCCTTCAGAAGATCTGGACACATGGGTGCACCCTCTGCGAGCACACCCACTGTCCCAGGTGGGCCTTCAGTGGGCACCTAGGTCGCCCTGCACGTCCCCTAGATCTGGTGCTTCCCGGGGAAGGACACCCTCATCCTCAGACATGATGGAGGGACACTCCCAGGGTCCCTGAATCCCTCGTGTCCACACCATCCCCACCTCTCAGGTGGCTCTCTCCCCACTATCTGCTAACACCCATTGGTCCCGATGCTGGGGTTGGGGGTCTTCCTTCCTGCGTAGACCAACTCCTACTCATCCGTCAAAACCCACATGTGCTCGCTCTTGTCTGCAGCCTTTCCGGTTGTTCCCCCAGCAGCTGCTCCCTCACGCCCGGCGCTGCCCCAGCTCTCTGTGGAAGTGAAGGGCGCACTGTCAGCCGCCTGGGCTCCCGCCACCTCCCAGGCATGGTTCTGGGCTCCGTCCAGGGCTGGGGGCCTCCCTGTGGAGGTGGCGTGGGACAGAGACGAGGCAAGCAGGGCACTGGCCATGCACATCTGTGGGGACACAGGCTCCACCCTTGGGCCTGGCAGCTGGGTGGGGCACAAGTGTGGACCAGAGGGTGATGCACCCTGTGCTCAGGGCTATGGCAGGGGGGACTCGGGAGCAGGGAGGGAGCCCAGAGAAGGCTCCTAATGTTGTTGGGGGCAGGGCAGGGTGGAGTCAGGGGCCAGCCTGCTTCAGAACGAGCAAGGGTTATTTCGTAGTGCAACACGGGTGTCGTTCTGTGCCTTCCTCCCACTCACTCCTGTATTCACCCACCCATCCACCCACCCATCTATGCATCCATCCACCCTTCCATCCACCCATCCATCCACCCACCCATCTATGCACCTACCCACCCAGCCACCCACCCACCCATTCACCCACCCACCCACCCATCTAGGCACCCAGCCACCCACCCAGTCACCCACCCATCCAGCCACCCACCTACTCCCCCATCCACCCACCCACCCACCTCCATGCCCGCCAGGTGGGGCAGGAGGAAACAACAGCAAGAACGCACATCCCTGACAGGCGCGCCCAGGTCTCGGCCCACTGGTGATGGCCTTCTAATTGGCCGTGGATGGTTTTCAACTGAGGCCCTGGCAGCTTCTGGGGGACAAGGTGCTGTCAGATGCTTGTAATGAGCCTGGGGCTTTACCAGGCCAAGGTGCGGGCTGGACCAGCTCTGAGATAATTGGGTCCTTCAAAAAGCCTCCAGAAGGAACGGTGACGAACCCTCCCCACTCGGAACCGGAACTGGGGTGTGGAGCACAGGTCCTGGCTGTAGTGCCCCAGTGAGACACACACGCCCTTGTCAGCTCCACAGCCTCCGGCATCTGCCGCCTGGCACATCCCCCTCTGTGCCACCACCA
This sequence comes from Tonatia bakeri, assembly GCA_004024845.1. Taxonomy (NCBI): domain Eukaryota; kingdom Metazoa; phylum Chordata; class Mammalia; order Chiroptera; family Phyllostomidae; genus Tonatia; species Tonatia bakeri. Next base: position 35,032 of record PVIA01011670.1, on the reverse strand, counting down.
GGCACCCCCCACCTCGGGCAGGGGACCCGGGGAGCTTAGCAGCCTCCGCTCCCAGGAAGTCATGTGCCCCTTGAGGTGCAGGCGGTGTGGGCCCCAGGCATCGGAGCAGCCCCGGCCGCGCTGGCCTCTGGCAGCTGAGCCGATGCATTCCGGTTGCCTCTGCACGATCCAGGCGCCACTGGCCAAAGACCTCTGTTAATTAAAGTCGGGTTCTGACTGGTGGCGCCTTTCGCTGAAGACGGAGAGAGCCCTGTCGGCAAGAGGGAACTGAAGCGCTTCTGGGTTCTGCCTGAGCGAGGGTCCCAGGCGGCTGGCGCTCTAGCCGCACGCCGTCTAATGCTTCTACTCACCTACTGGATGCATGGACGCTCTTGCCTGCGCCCCAGAGGGCATCTGACGCGGCAGTGGGAGCAAGTTTGCCTTGATGCAGAAGGGGAAGAGAAACCCACACTGGCCTCCTCGGGCTCTGGGAGTCAGCTGGCCTGGGGGTGAGTCCTGCCGTCCCCTCCTGCTGTGTGTCCTCCGGCAGGCCCCTCCACCTCTCTGGGCCTCGGTTCCTCCCCCGGAGGCTGGCTCCTGCGGATCCAGTGACAGTGAGATCAGACCACGGGATGAGATGCCTTTGCGGCTCAGTGGATGCCTCCAAACTGGGCTTGTTGGAAACGAGGTCAAAGGAACGAAGGTGGCGGGGCTGGCCACTGTGGCCCAGCCCGGGAACTCGGCCCACTGCGCCCCGACCTGGATGGCCCTGTGAGAGCTGCCGGCTCCAGTCCTGGGCCGACAGGAGCGGAGCAGGGCTGGGCCACAAAAAAGGGGTGGCCAGGGAGACTGAGGCATGGCCCTCTCTCTGCTGTCCTGTTGCAGGAGCCCTGGCCTGGGGAGGGAGGTGGAGCAGAGGGAGTGGAGGCCAGGCCCAGGGGACACCATGGCACGCAGCCTCCACTTCCAGGCCTCCCTTCGGCTGTGGAGCCTCCTAGCACCCCAATAAAACGTTCCCATTTGGTTGTTGGCTGAGTTTTGGAATGACAGAGGCAAACACAAGGACAGGCAGCCGCAGTGAACAGAGTTCTGGGGACCGAGAGGAAGTCTGGCCCTTCTCACAGCCGGCCCCGGGGGCCCCGGAGCCCTGGGAGCAGGGCGTGTGGCCCCTCTCTGAGACCAGTCCCCGCCCACACAAGCCGCCCCTGCGCCCCCTCCGGCTCCTGCCTCCGTCCTGTGCTCACTGCTGCCTGCGCCCCAGGTCCAGGCGAGGTGGTGACTGCTTGGCAACATCTGCTGAGCTGGACCTCGGCCCCCACAGGCCCCGGAGCTCCCCCTGCCGGGCGCACACTCCGCAGGCAGGGGCACAGATGGCCACCAAAGGAGCACAGAACACGCCCGCAGGTTTTCGATCGCCTCAAAGCGGAAACCACCCATGTGCCCAAGGCAGTGGGAGAATAAATCAACTCGGATGTTCACACAGTGGAGTCTTCACAGCAATAAGGATGAAAGCAGAGCACACAGAGGCGGCGGCAGCGAAGAGGCTTGCACACAGCGGGGCGCGGGGGTGCCAGACGGGAGAGGGAACCCGGCCCGGACGACACGCAGGGATGCCCGAGGAGCACCGGCAGGAGGCCCGACGGCGGCTGAGATTCGATTTGTTCCTTTTTCTTTCTTTACTTCTCTCCTCCGCCGCCCCCTTCCTCCTCCCTTCTCTCTCTCTCTCTCTCTCTCTCACGCACACGTGGCCTTTCCCCAAGTCAGGGAACAATACCCTTCACAGAACTCCCAGCCGCACAAAGGCTGGCTTTGTGCCTGGGGACAGTGGGCGTGTGGAGGCTTCTCAGGATGCCCCCGGTGCCTGTGTCCTACGTCAGGGTCACGGTCAGACGCAGGTGCTCCCAGGGCCCCTGGGGCTGGAGGTGGAGGTCAGCAGGGCGCAGTGCTCCCACGACGGGAAGTGCTTGCCACGCTCCCGGTGGGGGTGCCCTCGGGAAGGGGCCTGGTGACCCGACACCGGCGAGGCCCTCTAAGTGGCTGTCCCGTAGAAGGAAAGGGTGAGATCTGGTCGTCTCAGCGGCGCCTGCGTCTTTTCAGTGGTTGGCCCGACAGGTCGCGTCTTCGGGAGCCACTCCTCGGAGGGCGGCGGTGAGGGCTTGCCTGCGGTGCCGGGCCAGGCCCCACAGCTTCAGATCCGCCTCTGCCGGTGCCAGTGGTTGTTCAGGCGGGTTGTTCAACCTCCCGGGCCTCTGTTTCCTCCTCGGAAAGACACTGTGTAAGGTGGTTGTGAGTGAGAAGCGAGTTCTGTTTGCAAAGTGCTTGGTGAGCACCCGGGACACGGCAGCATTTGGTGAGGCCTTTCTGCTCCTGGTAGGTCGTTGAAAAGTCTCCCCCGTGGCGTTGGCCAGGTTTGCCGTAGTAACACCGAGCGGCACGAGACGCAGGCCTCTCAGCGGTTTTCAGAGAGGATCCCACTCTCTCCCGGGGGGTGGTCCGGTTCACGTCCACAGGGGAGGAGAGCAGGGCCGTGCGGTGCCTCTGAGAGCCGCCGCTCGCACCCAGCCCTCTCTGCTGCCCGTCTCCTGACCAAGCCTGGAGTCAGGGCAGCTGGGACGCTGACTCCGCCCACAGGGAGCCCCGATCCAGGGGTGCTGACAGAGGAGAGATTGTGGGGAAAAATCAGACGATTTCTACCCACTTTCTCTAACCTGGTCTCACGCCCCTCCTGTGGAGACACGGGTGCCCCTGTGTGATCCGGTTCCCGAACCTGTGATACCTGGTGAGTGACAGGAACATGTTCCTGTCATTTCATAGAACGTTCTGGACTGCCGTCCAGGGAGATCGACCGAGTGGTGTTCCTGCTGGAAGTGCGTGAGCCTGACCTGCGGCTCCAGCCTGCAGACAATAAATCATACTTTTTCATTCTTGCTAAGTTGATAGGTAAAAAAGGATGTCGATTGTAGTAATGATAGCTTCACAATATATTCCCGGTGTGGATCTTTATGGTGAGGTCGGCTGTGTGTGGAGTCGGGAGGGTCCTGGTTGGGTGTGGTCACAGTCACCGCCCCCTCCTCACCCTTCCCACGCCGCACCAAGCCGTCCCCTTGACCTCAGGCTTGGCCTGTGGCTCATGCTGGCCGAGGGACCGTGCCCATGCTCCCCCAGTTTGCTCGGCCCTCCCCTGCCTGCCACTCCCTCCACCACGTGGTTCAGCATGTCCTGGACGGGGGCCACCCTTGCATCCTGGGCTTGGGAATGAGGAGACAGGAGGGGCTGGTGTAGCCAAGCCACAGTCCCATCATGGAGGATGAACAGTGATGTTCCTTGCTCAAGCAGTGAAGACACCGGGACTGTGTGTTACTGCGGCAAAACCTGCCCCATACAGCACGTGCCGTGACGACATCCTCCGCTCACCGGGATGTGAAGGCTCCGGGTGACAAAGGGAGGGACCTGGACGGTGATACATACTTCCTTCTTAGGCTGGGCCCCCGTGTGCAGGGTGCCGACTGGGGAGAGCACCCGCAGGGCCGAGGGACATGGCCGGGGCAGCGGGTGAGGCTGGCCTGAGACGGCGCTGCTGCGGAGACCTCGCCCGACTGCCTGACCTACCGGGGAGCCCCGGACCCGGGAGGCCTGTTGAGACCCCCAAACTGAGCCAGGCCCGGCCCTTCCCCCCTGCCCGGAGTGGCCATGGGAAGCAGGCTTCTCCCAGGAGGGCATGACTTTATTTTGGTGGCTCCCTTCAGCCACGTTGGCTTCTGGAGAGAGAAGCAGCCAGTTCCTGGGGCTGGGGGACCTGCATGGTGATGAAGCCCCCCTTACTGGTTCTGTCTGAGTCCAGCACCAAGGCTCTGCTCTCGGCTGCAGGGGTTGAGTGAAGGGGGCACCCCAGGCTGGGAGCCAGTGTCACACCTCTCCCAGGAGGGGGCGGTCAACAGCACCGTCGCCTGCGAGGGATAACTTCTGAGCAATGGCCCTCTACCCGTGCGGATGGGGCCTGAGTCGGGTTTCAGATCGACGCCTCTGTGCCAGGAGCCTTTTCTTTTCTGAGAGGGAAGCAATTTAGCAAATGATTCAGCACCACTCTGGCAGGTGTTTCCTGGGGCTGCTGGTTCTGCTGGTTCGGAGAACACGCCTCGGCTTTGGGATGCGTGGAGTCTGGGCTCAGTCTGGCTCTGCCAGGCTAGTGACAAGGGTGGGGAAGGGAGAAAGGAGCGCTGAGATCTCGGCGGGGGTCCCTCGAGTCTGTGGGTGACCACGCAGGGGGCTGTGCAGAGAATAATGCAGAGGTGCTGGTTGCTGCCTGGGGACTGCGGAGGGCCACCGTGCTGGCCGATGGCCTTCCAACCAGGCAGAGGGGTCACCTTGCCAGGTACCCTGGGCATTCAGCTGAGACTCCGAGAGGCCACACCTTGGCGCTCAGTGAGGACTGTGCTAGACCCTTCCTGACAAGGTCTGCTGTTGGGACCTGGGAGAGGGACGGAGAAACCAGTGGATTAAACACCCTCCAGAACGACCCCCACAGCTTGTCAAAGAAAATGAACTGATTCAGACAGTTGACAGCCTGGCAGTCACAGGGCCCAGCACTCAATGAAAGATCACCTCCCCGGGTGACTGTCCCCACAAAGTGTGCCCTGTCATGATGCTGTGCCACTGAGCCAAAAGAGCAAGGAGCTTGGGACACAAGGACGTGAGTCTCCAAGTCTCGTGCTGGGCAAGGGCCTCCTGACACGAAAGGCCACGCCTGTAAAAGACGGCGTTGTCCGAGTGTCCAGGGCAGCCAAAGTCACCTGGGGCTGGAGGTCAGGGGAGCGCGACCTCTGGGGCCGGCCAGGGGTAGGCTGACAAGGGCACGAGGGGAGATTCTGGGGAGATGGGAAAACTGAATCTTTTCATCAGGTGCATTTATTTAAGTCCATTGTGCTTCAGAGTCATGCCTGTCACCATGCGTGAAGTGTTTCTCAGGAGCAGACAAAACGGGCACAAAAGGTTTGCCTGTCCCGGCAGTCGGGGTTCCAGCCAGCGATGGGTGGTCCCGACTCAGGCAGGACGCATCAAGGAAGGCGGGCTCAGTGGAAACCGAATCGTTTGCTTGGGCTGGGTTCTTAAGAAGTGTGACTTAGGGGTAACCTAGTCGGAACCTCCTATTTTACAGATAAGGGAACAGGTTGGAAGGGGAGCTGCCTTGTCCCCGCTTGTGCAAGGTGTCAGTGACAGAGCCATACTCAATTCTAGTGTGTGTGCACACCTGTGTGTTTGTGTGCATGTGTGTGGGGGTGGGGAGGGAGGGGCGGAGAGTCCCCCGGGGGGACATTTGCTGGAGGAAAGGGTGGTCCATCCTGAGCTGTGTTCCTTCCACTCGAACATGCCGGCTGCATTGAAGCAGCTCTTACCGAAGCGAACTTCCACCCCGTCGGCCACACCAAGGAAGCCTGCCGCCCTCCCCGTGAGCGATAACTGGGGCTGCATTTTTCCCGAAGGACCGTGCTGAGCTCTTTTCCTAACTCATCTTTGCAGTCTGCACACAGTAGGACATACAAGGTGTTTCTCGCTCTCATTGCACAGATGGGGGCTTTGCCTGGGGTGGGTGGGCAGCAGGTGGAGTTGCCGGGGCAGGCGGGCAGAGTGCCGTTGGGACTGGACTCGAACATTGCCTGCCAGGGCCTTCTCACTTGCTGCCCCCATTGCCTGAAGCCAGGTGCCTCAAATACTCATGTGTTGGCGCCCACCGCTTACTTGGGCCTCAAATTGAAGGCCGGGGAAGACTGGGCCATCCCACCTAATGTGCCCCCCACTTCGGTCTCCAGCACTTTCATGAACACCCCCTTTTCACTGCCGTGAGAACGCCTGCTCTGTTAAATTGTCCTCTCTACGGCATGTGCACGAGCTGCCTTCCCAATGGAATGGAAGTCCCAGGAAAGAAGGGGCCTCCTGGACCAACCAATGCATCGAATGAACAAATATATGAATGAGTGAATGAGTGAATGAGTGAGTGAGTGAGCAAGTGAGTGAATGAATAGTGAGTGAATGAGTGAGTGAGTGAATGAATTAGTGTCATCGAACCCGAAGCTCTCCTAGGAATTTCGAGTAGCCCCTAGCTTCCTGCTGCAGCATCTCACTTGGGCGTTGAGATGGTCTCCAGGCTCACTCCCGGACACACGGGGCCATCCATCCCAGGGTCACGTGTGTGCATTTCTGTGTAATTACGGCTGTGTTGCCCTGTGGGTAACAGTAAGCCTGCCTTTCGGAGTGCCTGCTGTGCCTCTCTGTGTCCTCCGGTGGTGCCGTCAGTCCCCACCTTCCTGTGGCCCTCTGCTCTCTGCTCCGTGAGCACCGGCCCCACCGCCCCCACGCACAAAGGGCCCCGCCAGGCCGCGGGCTCTGCTGTCCAACTTCCTGCTCTGGGGAAGAGCCAGCTCAGCTCAGCTCTTCAGAGATGAGAGTGGTGAGGTCGCTGCCCCTGGAAATGAAATCATTGTCCCCGGTGGAGATTAGCGAGGCAGTGACATGCGGGGGTCCCCGGAGTCGGCCTTCCAGGACCGGCTCGGCCACTCACTACTGGCCCGTCGGTGTGTGTCTGAGGGCACGGCTTCACCTTGCTGCTCCTCCAACTCCCTCAGCAGAACGGGCCCCGACGGGCACCACTTCAGAGGATTAGAGGGTCAGACGAGGGGAAGGGAAGCACTTGGCGGCAGCCCGCTCACCCTGGCGACCACCCGTGATAACGAGGCGCCGCACCTGGGGCCACGCCTCCCGTTCTGCTTCTCCGTGCCCACCTTCCAAATCGAGGGTCCTCCGGCCCTTGGGGGCCAGCTGAAAGGTGCTTAGAAGGGCTGACGTGATGGTGGCACCGTCCTCAGCGGGCAATGCCAGTGGGGCTGTGACTGCCAGACACGGTGCTGCTTTCCTGGTTCATCCGCCTGTGTGCTGGTGTGGCCCGCAGCCCTGGGGCCGGCCGGCCGTGGCAGAGATGAAGGACACCAGGCCACAGCGCTGCGTCCCGTGCCCTGACCCCGCCGAGAGCACGGCAGGGGACCGGGGACGTTCAGCGAGCGAGCAGGCTCGTCCCTGCACTGTATTTTCCTATCATTTCCCTCTGATTATTTGCTTGAGTTAACATACATTTATTACAGTTACGACTTGCTGTGTTGCATCCCTAACTCGAGAGACAAGTCGGTGGCCCAGAAGTGGTTCATGACCACACGGAAATATCCTTCACACGCTAGAATGCCGGCGGGGAGGCAGCAGTTCACGGCCACCCACCACCCTCGAGAAGGGGGGGCCACCCAGCAAGAAGGATTTGCCGCCTCGGAGGAAGCAAGTCTGCCCTTCTGATGGTTTCGCCCCCAGCGGCCAGGAAACCGAAGCACAAATAAACACAGGCCAGGTTCGCTCTCCGAAAAATTGACTTCACCATGCCAGTGAACGAACTCTTGCTGTCCCCAGGCCGTGGGACATTACCGGTTACGACGCTTTATCAGACGGCAGCCTGAAGCCGAGGAAGATTCCACGTCGTAGATTCACGCAGGGCTCTGTGCGGCGAGGGGGCGAGCGTTTGGGAAGACGCCCCACACCGGACCGCCCGTGCGAAAGAGGCGTGTCACTCATACCGGCCGAAGTGGAACGAAAACGACGTCCTCGGAAGGCGCCCTCTCTGCAGCAATAGCGCAAGAGTGAAGGCGCCGCTTCCGACGAGACCGCCGAGTTCGCACCGGACGTCACACTCGGGCGGACACCCGCGAGAGCCCCAGCCGGGCGCCGCAGTCGGCGACGCTGCGGGGCGGGGCGGGGCGGAAGGCGGCCCCCCCCGCGGTGCGTGGGAACAACTCTTGTCCCTGTGTCTCCCAGCACACACTGCTCTCCGCCGGGGCGGGGTTGGGGGGGACCCCTGGGGAGCGGGGAGGCCGACTCAGCCCCAGGCAGGCCGAGCCCCCAAAGTCAGGGCAGCGTGCACTGAGCCCGAGCTTTGGCCAGGTAGCACTCTGGGGACTTTGCAAGAATGAAGGACACCCTCACTTTTTTTATTTTTATTTTATTTTTTTTAAAGATTGATTTTATTTATTTTTTTTTAGAGAGGGAAGGGAGGGAGAAAGAGAGAGAGAGAGAAACATTAATGTGCGGTTGCTGGGGGACATGGCCTGCAACCTAGGCATGTGCCCTGACTGGGAATCGAACCTGCGATGCCTGGTTCGCAGCCCGAGCTCAATCCACTGAGCTACACCAGCCAGGGCATTTTTATTTTTTATTTTTAATCACCATGATTAATTAATTTTATAAAAGATGCTTTTCTTCTCCACACTTTGCAGTTGGTCAGCCCTGGGCCTACAGAGGTGAGTGGGCTGACCCCTGGCAAGGCAGCTAGTTAGCAGAGAGGAGCACGTCAGCTGGGGGAGTCGGGGGCCCCCCACCCCCTGCCCATGTGTGCATCCTTCCCACTGTGTCCAAAAGCCTCCGCCCAATGGGAGCGACGAGTGGCCCGCGTTTCAGGAAAAGAGGTCTTTCGTGACGTGAAATTATCACCGTTTCCTGGTTGACAATATTCGGGCTGGAAAAGGAGAGTCAGTCCGGTCTTTATTTTATTTTATTGTTCAAGTACAGTGGTCTCCGTTTCCCCACCACGGCCCCCGCCCCACCCATCCCGCCCCCCATCCTCGCACCTACCCCCTTTGGCATTGTCCACGTGTCCTTCATACGTGGTCCTTGACGGACCTTCCCGTTTTCCCCCAACCCCCTCTCCCTGCTCCCCTCTGGCCACTGTGAGTTTGTTCTTTATTTTCCTGCCTCTGGTTCTGTTTTGCTCACTTGTTTGTTTTGTTGATTAGGTTCCACTTATAGGTGAGATCACATGGTATTTGTCTTTCACGCCTGGCTCACTTCACTTCCAATTAGCAGGAAAGGGTGTCGCTCTGAGAACGAGAGGCCACTGGCCTGCTGCCCTTTTAGCTTCGGCAGAGAGTGAGCCGTCCACGCGGGCCCCCGTCTTGTCTCGCGGTTGAAGGAAAAGCCACGAGTAACCGGCGTGACCAAGGACAGCCGCGGAGGTGGCATCTCTCCGCCTTCCCGCAGACACCAAACCCACAGGTCGGGGAGAACAACCTCTTCTCTCGACACAGGAAAAGCAAGGAAATGCTGCTTCTAGGATTTCAAGTGGCTTCCTCAAGTGGCCTGAGGATCTGTTTAGGATCTGTTGAGTGTCACGAAGACCCCGGATCTGTCACTTGAGGACAGAAAAGTCACAAATGCCTTAACAAGGCCAACATCACTGGGGACTGTTGGGAAAGGAGTCAAGGAGTGGACACAGAAAAGAGATCGCACCCACACCTGCCTGAAACGTCCCCAGAACCGGGCACAGAGAGAACGTGGGCTGGGGTCCCTCCCTGTCGTCTCCCCCACATGACGCTCTGCTTCCCGGTGTGCGGGTGTCTGGCCAGGTGGCAGGGTGGTGGAATTCGTTTTCTGTGAGGTTTACGTTAGCTTGTGGGCATATCGTAATAATGGTCATAATGGGCCGTCAATCTCTTCCGTGTATGTGTGTGTGTGTGTGTGTGTGTGTGTGTGTGTGTGGACCCTCTCGGAGTCCGGTCATGGTGAGTCGGGATGATCAGATTCAGCAGAAATAGTGAACCAGGAAGAATAATCTACAGCTCAGCCCCTCCATTCTCAAGGCTACGGCCACCTCCGGAGACATTTGGAATGATTTCATCTCTCAGACTTGCCAGAAATGGTCGTTATTGCTGCCAATTTTGAAAGCATCGCCGTCACTTTAACGCTGGTAAAAGGTGGGATGATGCCGAGAGGAGACAGCACCCTAGGACGTTGGGGTTGCAGGTCTGCTCTCCCCTTCTCCCTCAGAGGCCTCACCTTGGGGGTCACAGCCAGGCCCTGCACTCAGGACTGGGGGGACGGTGGTCCCCAAATCCGGTCACCTCCAGGCCTACACAGCACTCAGCTGTTTAGTCTGAAAGTCATACTTGACGTTTGCCCTCCCTCGTCGTCTTCTCATTCATCACCAAATTGCGGAGAATGTACTTCTTCATGGTCCCCAGGGTCTGACTGTCTCCCCGTCCCCACAGCTGCCCCCAGTTCGAGCCCCCCGGAATGTGGCTGGGACTGGACCCCTGCAGAGCCACTTCCCTGCCGTGGCCTGACTGGCCTTTTCAGAGAGCGCGTCAGCCCCCGCCGTGCACTGCGCTCCTGAGCAGGGACCACTGTTGGGAGCAGAACTACCTGCACTAGCTCACCGAATCCACGGCAAGCCGGGAAGGATGGAGGCTCCGCATGGGCAGCCTGGAAAGGAAAGCAAAGGCGTGGTGCAGGTGGGACCCCAGGAGGCAGGAGAAAGGAAGGGCCCCGTGGGGGAGAGAGGCAGGGGAGGAAGTCACTGTGTAGACCCCTAACCATGTAGACGGCCCCTGGGAACTGTCCACCCGGATGACCCCCATACCTGTCGGCTAAGGACTGTACCGACAGGTGACCCCGGCACCTGCAGCCTCCGTGAGGGCAGAGCATCGGCCTGTCCGCCACAGCCGCGTCTCCAGCTGTGGACCGGTGTGGCTTGCTAGGCCCACGTCCCTGTGCGGAAGGGGCCCTCCCTGGGGATGTTTCCCGCCTCCTGCTGTCCCCTCCCCTGGGATGCTGCTCTATCAGGAATAGGGGTGGGAGGGTGCTGTTCCGTCTCCCAGGGCGGGGGGTGGAGGAGCACCTGGGACCCATCAGGTGTGGCTCTGGTTGCCTCAATGATCCAAACCCCGCCCATCCTCCAGGCCCCTCCCCTTGAGGACCCTCCTCCTCCCCTCCAGGTGAAATCCCTTCCCGTGTCCCACTCCTGCTCCCCAGAATGCAGCCACCCTCCGGCAGCCGCCCTTTACAGCTGACACGTATGGCACCTGTCCGCCCCCCACCCGTCCTCAGCTGTCCCCCCAAACTTTGAGGCGAGGAACAGATTCCATTCCCTATCCCGAGGGCAGCCCCACACCTGAAGCGTCTGTGGGTCAGGCCGCAGTTTTCCCGCAGCCTAACCAACACCGCTGTGCAGACGTCCACACGGACGAGACTCCCTCCATCTTCCTGTCCTCTGCGTTCCCCTCCCTCCACACTTTCCACACTGCGAACTCGGTCGACCCCACTGCTCTCAGGCAGCACCGCAGGGCCTTCCGCTCGGTGATCACCTGTGCTCAGCTCTGGAGACCCAGCCATGTGCATCCCTGTCAGCCGCGTCCGGGGTGGCGTGACAGGCCAGGATAAACGTCAGGCAGGGGTCAGTGTCCATTCCAGGCAGTCATCCAGTACAAGGCCACCGGGAGGTATGGCTCCAGTGTGCACACTGCCTTTTGTCCCTTCGTCATGTCAGGGGCTCAGAGCTGCGCCTGTATGGAATGCAACATCTGGGGGCAGAGATTTGCACACCCCCCCTCCCCGCTCTGGCCCTCCTTCCCTGTGAAACTTCTGTTGGGATCGGGGGTCACCTACGTCAGTGTCGGCCTCACCCTCTAGTAGGGGGTGGCCTCCGGGCTGGTGTCTGCCATCAGAGAACCACCATAAATGTTCTCACAAGGGGTTCCCCCCGCCCCAGTTCCAGCCCAGCTTCTTTCTGGTCACCACCATGGAAATGTGGGTAGAAATGTCTTCAGAATCATGCCTGGCGGCCCCATGGGACACCACACAGCTGGTCCCCAGTCCCGGTGCCTCTGATCTGCCCCCCACCCCTGGGCTTTCAGGGTGAGGCGTGCACCCACCTGCCTCCAGGAGTCCTGGGTGTGCCGTGGGGGGCAGGAGCGTCCCTTTCTGTCCCTAATTGGATTACGTGTCACCTGAGGTGCACAGCATCTTCCGAAAGGCAGCCAGGTGCCTCAGACCGGGGAACGCACGGCTCCTGAGTGATACTCCTCCTGACAGGTGACTTGGCTCCTGGCCCTTCTCCACGCCTCGGGACTTCTAGAATCCACCGTGAGAGATTTGGCAGTATCCTCTGTCTTTAAAGCATTGGCAGGTGTGTGACAAGAATGGGACTCACACACAGTTAACAGGCAGCCTTTCTGTCTGTTTCCACGGCCCAGGAATAAACTCACAGAATTGAGAGACTGAGTTTGGGATGGTCAGACATAAAATATATTCAAAGAAGTAATTGCAAAGCTCATTTTGGAGGGCAGGGAGGGAAGTACCATAAAAAGAGAGGCAGACGTGGTCGTGAAACTGAACCTGAGGCACTAGGTCCGTGGGCAGCTGTTCAAGAGGCAGGCTGTGAGGGTTAGGGTGTTGAGGTAGAAGACTGTTCCAGAATCTTCACCTCCGCCCCACCTCCACGGTGAGCACACTCCACCACACTGCTGCTGGGTCTGATCACGTGAACTCCTTTGGCTCAGTGGTGAGTGATCCTGGTTCTCTGTTCCCTGACCTGGGACTTAGTCCCTGGACTTGTGTCGGCCCAGTGGATGCTGGCGGATGTGTCACAGCGATGCCGGGGTGTGCTTGGGACGTGGGCTACCACTTGGGCTTCTGCCATCCCCCCGCGTGGCCGCTGCCTCTTCAGGCCGTGCCCCTGCGAGAGCTCAGGTGGAGCACACCTGGACCCGTCCTGCGGCTCCGAGGCAAGCCCCACCCAGCGCAGGCCTGTCGGCTGACCTTCAGCCCATCCCGGGCTGAGAGGACAGCACGGGTTACGCGTTTGAGTTCTGGAGCAGTTTGTTATCCAGCACTGTTATGACTTCGGCTGACCGAGACAGGCACTGACACGGCTGCGAACATAAGTCTCAAAAGACACAGGAGACACCAAGGGTAGTGCTGGCCTGCGACGGAGCGGCCGGCCAGTGGACAGCTCTGCCTCGGCCTTCATTCCTGTAAGGACGTTTTTTCCAGGCACAGTGAGGAAATGAGGAGGAGAGAACTTTTGGTTTTAATGCTTTATCATCTGGATTAATGCTTCGTTGTCATAATATTATGATTTATAATAACAAACTTATATTCTTATGCAGAGCTCCTAAACCCTTGGAATTTCTCAAGTGACAAGAGCATGAAAGATAAAATCGGAAGGGGTGTCTTTTCTTATTCAGAACAAGCCCTTTTCAACCAAAGTTGAGTGCACGTTAATTAAGTGACTTTTGGAAAGTCCCTGAGGGTGGGGGCCAGTATCTGGGGAACCAACCACGTGCTTAGAGGGCTGGAACTGCCCCCCACCCACCCTACCACCTCCGCCCTCCAGGGAGGGGAGAGGGGCTGCAGGTTGAGCTAATGCCAATGGCTAATGACGTGATAAATCATGCTTTTGTAATGAGGCCACCATAAAACTCCCTCAAGTGTGCAATTGGGAGAGCTTCCAGGTTACTGAACATGGGGGGCCTGGAGGATGGCGGCCCCATGTCCTACCCTTTGCGTGGCTGCCCTCTCTCTGGTCCTGAGTGGTATCTGCTATAATGAACCAGTAATCTAGTAAGCCAGCTGCTTTCCTGAGGTCTGTGAGCCCTGCTAGCACATTGCTGAACCTTTGGAGGATGTTGTGGGACCCTCTGAGTCCGAGTGGGTCCATCGGAGTCACAGGCGGCACCCTGGGACTTGTAGCTGGCCTCAGACACGGAGGCGGTCTGGCTGGCCCGAGCCCCGCACTGGTGGGCCCATGCCATCTCCAGGTAGGTGGGGTCAGACCGAGTTAGACTGTCGGACGCCGGGACCGTGTCCGCTGAGAACTGCAGAACTGCCTGGGGTGGGGACACCCCCGTGTTCGGTGGCCAGAGCCCTGGGAGGAGCAGAAGGGGCAGAGTCTCCTGTCACGGAGGGCTGGCAGGAGAAGCAGACAGTCCCGCTGTCACTTGTTGACACAACAAAGTGTAGTTGGGCACGCACATTTAGGTCCCAGTGTAAACGCCTGTGGTGCTGGCGGCACCCACCCAGGAACCCGGGGGACGGGGTGGACAGACACCTCGGTGGGCTGAGGTCGCCCAGGAGCAGGATGGCTGCCTCATCCACGGGAAGTCCCATGTCCCAGGACGCCCCTCAGACCTAGGGACAGAGAGACGGCTGGTCACCATATGCCTGGGGATGGGCCAGATCTTTGACACCGACGGCAGATGAAGTCCCTCGTTTCGGAAACGTTTACACTTTGAAACATCCCGTCTACAGTAGACAGACGGCGGCATCGGGATGGAGATCAGGACGAAGGTGGTGGGTGAAACACACCATTTCCTGCCCTCCCTCTCGCATCCCACCAGCGTGGCATTAGACGGCGTGGTCTGTAAAATGACGTCCATCACGAGGACAGAGAGGACAGGGCGGAGGCCACGGGGCCGGGATTTGGGAAGCGGGAAGGAGGAGGGACGTGAGCTGGGTGATCAAAGCGCGATCGGAACCTGAACTGGATGGGAGGAGGGAGGGTGTGAACGCGCGTGTGAGTGGGAGGCGCGATCGTGTTGTGCAGGACGCTAAGTCACCAGCTTCTATGGTGGGAAGTTGAGAGATCAGGCCTAAATCTAAGTAACCGTGAAACCTGAGGATGCCGTTCACGGACCTAGAGGTAAATGGGAAAGCAAATCAGGCCGGACCACCTGCCGGGGGCGTGGCCAGGGCTGGGGGCGGGGCCTGCCCGTCCCGGGAGAAGAGCTGCATGGGCCTCGGTCCTCGGGGCCCCGGTCACGCGAGTGGAGGACCGCCACGGACGCGTACGTGCAGACAGCCCGAGACCAGGCGACCCGCCGAGGGCTTAACTCGCAGTTTCCGGATTGCTCGTGAAGGCGCACTTCTGAAAAGCCCGTTGCCAGCCGTGTGGGTCTCCCCTCCTAGGGACCCCCCGCTGCTTCAGGTGCTTCCGTTCTCTACTGGGTGGGTCCCTCCCTCCCACCCACCCGCGGGCATCCCCGCCCACCCGCGGGCATCCCCGCCCACTCCGGGAACGGGTCCCAGCCGACTGTGGCCCAGGCACGTGTCTGCGCCTCCCTCTGGCCGGCCTCCCTGTCGCGTGGTGTGGGTGTCTCTACAGAGGCGGCACGTGGACGAACTGCGTTCATCAGTCTCTTCCTCGCAGTCTGAGTTTTGGTGGCTCATGGGGAGGGTCCTTCCTCACCCTGCGGCCAAACTGATCTTCTCCTGTACTTTCTTCTGAGACTTTTAGAATTTTGCTGTTCAGTTTTACGTCTTTCATCCATGGGCAATTGTTATTATTATTTTGTATCGTGTGTAGAAATCAAGATGCCACATCCTCCAATACAGAGAAGTCCACAAATTATCGCCGAACGGGAAAACACACCATGGAAGTGAGCCGGACCCAGCGCGGGGGGACGAGGTGACGGGAAGCAGGAAAGATGCTGAGTGGCACAGACTGCGGTGGAGACCGGAGCACGGGAGGGTGAGGGTCTCTGGTTCCAGCCGTGGAGGAGTGAGGGCGGCTCTGTGCCATCTGGGACGTCCGCTGCCTGATCCCAGGACAGATGGGGGACGCCCGTCCGTGAAGTCAGCGATCCCAGTCAGTGCCAACCAGGATGAAGAAGGAAAGTCACACAGATCAGCAGGAGAAGGGGCAGTGTGGGGGGTCAGCAGGGTGGCTGGCGCTCACTCACCGAAAGTGTCGTCTGAGGACAGTGGAAAATATCTTATATAATAAATAATCTCTAGGTAATTAGAAAAATCCACAGCTGAAAATACATTATCTACTTCCATGTAATTCATGAGTCAAAGACCAAATCGTTAGAAAATAATTAAATGAAATAAAGCTAAACATCAAAGCTGGAGGGATGCAGCTAAAGCACTGTTTAGACGCTGATTCATAGCCTCCAATGCTTGTCTCCTGCGGAGGGACCAACGGGGATGTCAGGTAAGTGACTGGACATTTGGGTTGTCCTGGGAGCAGGCGCTCCCCTTCTGTGGGTGGCACAAAGCTAATACCTCATGTGACGCCTGAGGCTGGCAGCTAGCCTTCCTGGGCCAGTCCCTGTACAGCCTGCATTCGCTCGGGCTGTGTGTCACCTGAGCCCCAAGGGTGTTCCCTGCAGCCACACTGGCTTCTCGTGTTTGATGACAGGGAGGTGGGGATGCAGGTGGGTGACAGGCCTCCCTGAGATCTGAACAGGGCTGGCAGATCCTGGGTGGACTTCTGAGAGCTCCAGACACTGAGGTCTTCTCCTACTGGCCAAGGCCTTGTGAGTTTGCCCAGTAAATCCTGTTCTTTATGTTGCATGGTGAAACTGTGGCATATCTTCTGCCCTCTGCGATAACTCCCCAAGGAGACTCGTGAGAGTGGATGGGCCGAGAGTGTACCTGAAGGTGTCAGGGATAGAACACAATAAATGCAGGCATGTAACCGAGGGGGACGTTATCAGGGCTGCCGTCCTCCAATGGACCCCTAATGCTACCCAGCAACCCTACTCCCCCTCACTGTGGCTCTGATGCTCTGACATCAACTCCACACTCTCGTTCCCACCCCCACCCGCCTGCCTATTCCTCTCGGCTAGGGACCCCCTCCCCATTATGGACTGAACTGTGTCCCCCAAATTCAATAGGCTTTGAGTGTGGGCAGTAGCGGGAGGGATCTGCCTGTGTGAGATGTTTAACAACAGGCAGAAATAACATTACTTGTGTGCTGATGTGACTCTTCCACCGGGAAAGGAAAGCTGGATGAAGAGGAAGGTGGTAGAAAGGCCGGAACGAGGGCCTGGAGCAGGGGAAAGACCTCAGTAGAAGGATCTAGAAGCAAAGGGGGAGGGACTGGCCTCACCCAGGAGCATAGGAAGTTGCGAGAGGTGTCCGTTCCCGCTGTCGCCCGTCAGATCCCCCTCCTCCAGTGTTCTCGCTCTGCCCAGCCTCTCGTCTTCCTAAAAACTCTGCGTTATGAGACACAGTGGGGGCACAGGCAGCACACACAACACCAGCATGTAACCAGTTAAACAGCCGCTAAGGGCCACATCTGTGTGATTCCCACCAGGTTGCAAACTGGTCCGGTGCCTGTGGCCTGGAACAGGGGTCCCCAGCCTCCCGGCTGCAGACCACCACGGGTCGGGCCTGTTAGGAACCCAGCCGCACAGCAGCAGGTGAGCTTGAGTGCAATGCACTGAGTCATCCCCAGACCATCCCCTCCTCCCCACGTCCGTGGAAAAACTGTCTTCCACGAAACCGGTCCCTGCTGCCAAAAAGGTTGAGGACCGCTGGTCTAGAGGATTAGCGGCGTCTCCTCATTGCAACGAGCCCTCTCCCTGCCCGGAGGGGGTCCCGGCCTGACGCGTGTGGCAATGATTGACTTGTGTGTCTCAGGGCAGTTCGTGCCTCTGTGCGTGTGTGTGCCTGTGTATGTGTGTGGTTTGTTTCCCCGGGACCGAGCCCGTGTAAGGAGATGACGCGGCCCACACGGAGTCTGCTCTCACTCATCACGCTGGGGGTGGCTCGTGATCTTCACCGTCCCGAGGGGGCGGCTCTCCAAGTGGGGTCCCCAGACCAGCAGTGTCAGTGTCCTGAGACCTCCTTGTTAGAAATGCAAATTCTTCGGTCCAGCCCAGACCTGTGACATGAATCAGGAGCCCTGGGTGTGGGGTCAGCCTCTCCAGCTGGTTCCGATGTTCATGAGCACTTGAGAATGATTTTCCTCTGTCATTCTCCCCAATCTCTCAGTCTCCTGCAGCGGTGTCTGCATGGCTGCCTGGGTTTTGCTGTTGGGGACAGGGCCTCTGTGAGCCGTCTGGCCCAGGCGTCCCGGCTCTGCCCCGAGAGTGAGGGAGGACCTGGCCCACCCGTCTCCACCGTTCTCAGTCTATGCTGAATTACTTTCCGGGAGGATGCGTGTGGGTGCGGGCCCAGGCAGAAAACAGAAGTTGTGCTGGGTCGCAGGTGTGCAAAGAGCGTTCGGGAAGGGACAGCTCAGTACGGTGCCCTTGTCAAAAGGCCGTGTTTCCGCTACACAAACAGAGAACAGACCAGCGGAGCAGACGCACTTGGGCTTGGCGGCACTGAGCCCGCCCTGCAGGCTGGCGTCCCGACAATCCGCAGAATCCAACCACCCAAAGGAGACGCCGTTGTTGTCCACGTTTAAAACCACTTTTGTTTGCACGCCGTCGGAGAAAGGAGGCTGCAGACGTTTTGGGGACAAAGCGGGGGTTGGACGCAAAAGCAGACCCCAGGCGCCTGGTGCGTCCTTTCGGTCTGTGCTGTAGTCGTTCCTCGGACCCGCCAGTCTTGGGGCGCTGGAGGACCTCCTGTGTGCATCTACCCAGGGCCCTGGAGACGGTCCGAACTTTTGTGAAGGAGTCCTCTAACTTTTTGTTGCATTGTGTTCAAAGCCTGTTGGAAACCTTTAATCAATGCATTTGTTAAGCGAGCGCCAAGAATCTTGAGCTTTGAAGCTTCAGCGAGCTGCAATTATTAGAGACCATCCGTGCCAGCGGGGAAGTGCTGAAATCCGTCTCTACAAAAGCCAGGGAGGAGCCGAGGAAATTAAGTGCAGAGAGCTCCGATGGTGTTCGAGGCCTGGCGCTCAAATTCCGTGATTACTTTTGGAACATCTCAACATGTGGGAAGAGCGCTTGGATAAGATTCCTAGTTTTAATGAGGTAAAATTTATATTCTGTGTTGGAACAGAAAGGAATGCAGACGGCCCACGATTCTGCAGCACCTGAGTTTGAGGAAACATTCCAAACGACGATGAATTTTGAGGGGGATCAGTTTTTGTCTGTAGAAATATCTGTTGAAGAGCGGTGCTCCAGACTGCTGCACCTATGGAGACAGGTTTTCAATGGAGATATTCGGGCTGCAGTAGTTACATATTTCAACACAAAAAAATAGAATTGGGAAAACCTGCCATTTACTAGGTTTTTCTGAGTGTTTCCTTCGTCCCTGTATGAAGAGAATCTCTCAATTAAAATTTGGTTTACAAAGAAGAGTTCATTGAAGATGTCACAGATCTGCCTCAGCTGGGGTGGCTCAGTGGACTGAGCGCTGGCCTGAGAACCCAGCGGTTGCTGGTTCCATACCCAGGCGGGCCACACGCCTCGGCTGCAAGCCAGGTCCCCAGTAGGGGCGCGTGAGAGACAACCACGCGTTGATGTTTCTCTTTCTCCTTCCCTTCTCTCTAAAATTAAACTAGATAAAATCTTTAAAAAAAAGAGAGAGAAAATGTCACCAGATTTAAGTCGATAACCACGGAATGCAACTTGGAGTAAGACCGTAAGTGATTTTCTGATAGAATGAAGAATAATAAGACCATACTGAATTTTAAAAAAAGCATTCTCCAGCAAAATATCAGCCACACGGCCACAGCTGTGGGCCCACCAGCATCATAAACTAACCTGCTGGCCGTGGATGGTGCTGCAGAGAATGAGCTCTAACCACCTTCAGCCACTTGGCCTGTCGCAGAAGCACCCAGTTTGGACCAGGAGCCTGCCCGCGTGGCCACCCCTTCCCTGAAGCCAGCCCTCGGCCTCCGGGCCTCCGGGGCCTCCTTCCGCCCTTCTGACTGCCCCTCAGCAGGTTCCTCCCCTGCTAGACCTCTAAGGGTGTCTGCACGGTCCTTGACCCTCTCCTTCCTGGTTCTCTCTCTTCCCAGCTTTGAACACCACCTGCCTCTCAGGACTCTCCAACGGGCCTCTCCCTGGACTCCGGGATCGCAGGCGCAGCCAGCCTGGCACCCACTCAATGTCACGAAAAGGTCTCTCGAACTGCATCCCAGTGATGTTGTCCCTCCAAAGCCACTGCCCGGGCGGTTGTCTCGGACATAATGTAGACGGACCCACCGGGCCCCGTGCTCGGTTCCCCCCCATGCATCTCTGAAACCACAGTGCGACACCCCAGCCAGAAGCCGACTTGGCCACCGTCAGGGCGTGGGAGTGGCCCGGGGCCCTCCTGAGCCACACACACGGCCCCTCCACCCCAGTGGCCCCCAGGTCTTCACTTCCTCGGGACAGATGTGGTTGTTGAGTTGAGTGACAGTGGCAGGCCTGGCTTTCCGAGAACCCGCCGAACTGTTTTCCGGAGTGGCGGTGCCCCTTCTATGTTCCCACCGGTGATGCACCTGGTTTTCCACATCCTCACTGGTGTCGTCACTGTTTCTTTAAGTTACACTTTATTGATTATGCTATTACAGCTGTCCCAATTCCCCCCCATTCCCCCCTCCACACAGCACCCCACCCCTCCCTCG
>PVIA01011670.1:0-14852 GCA_004024845.1 Tonatia bakeri | reverse complement strand
CTCAGTTTGTTTAGGTTCAATTGTTGATAGATATGTATGTATTGCCAATTTATTGTTCATAGTTTTGATCTTCTTGTTAAATAAATCCCTTTAACATTTCATATAATAATGGTTTGGCAATGATGAGCTCCTTTAGTTTTCCCTTGTCTGGGAAACTCTTTCTCTGCCCTCCGACTAAATGATGGCTTTGCTGGGTAGAGCAATCTTGGCTGTGGGTCCCTGCTTTTCATGACTTTGAATGTTTCTTGCCAATCCCTTCTTGCCTGCAAAGCTTCTTCGGAGAAACCAGCTGACAGTCTGATGGAAACTCCCCTGTAGGTAACTAACTGCTTTTCTCTTGCTGCTTTTAAGAGTCTCTGTTTATCTTTAAGTCGTGGCATTTTAATAAGATGTGTCTCGGAGTGGGCCGCTTTGCTTCCTCACTCCCCAGTTTTTATGCACCACACGAGGATGTGGGACCAGCCCGTCCTGCATCTCTGCCCCTCCTACCAGTCTGGATGGATGTGGTTTCCTTAATTCCGTGGTTGTCACACTTCCAGTCAACTCGATTTCTGGTGGTTCTGGGTGATGGTAGTTCTACATTTTAGCTGTAATTTTGATGTGGTTGTGCGAGGAGGAGAGCCATGTTTACCCATCCCGCCACTGTGACTGGAAGTCACTGGTTTTATTTTGGCCACCCTGATGTGTGTGTACCACCTTCTCATGGTAGTTTCGATTTCCACGTCCCTGATGGCTGATGACGGTAAACACTTTTTCATGTGCTTTATTTGCCATCTGTGCAGGGTGGGGCAAAAGTAGGTTTACAGTTGTTCACGTGGAAAATAATACAATATTTACTCACCAAAATATAAGAATAAATTGCATTCCACCTACTCACAATTGTGAACCTACTTTTGCCGACCCCTGTATATTCTCTTGGGTGCAATGTCTGTTCCTGTCTTTGGCCCATTTTCTAATTGGGTTGTTTGTTGTTACTTATTGTATCTTGAGAGTTCTATGTGTGTTCTAGACACTGTTCCTTTGTAGGATGTGTGGTTTGTAAATATTGTTCTCCATTTCTAGCTTGTACTTCCATCCTCTCAATAGGGTCCCTCAAAAAGCAAAAGTTTTAAATTGTATTGAGTCTAATTTATCAATTTTTCCTTCTATGGGTCATGCTTTTGGTGTCAAATCTAGGAATTCTTTGCCTAGCCCTACATCACAAAGATTTTAGCACGCGTGCACACACACGTATAGCATCATGTAAAACATAAAACTAGTAAACTCCACATACTTTTATGTTTTACTATATTGAGTTTTATGCTAAACCATGTGTAGTTTAATCGTTTTGTGTTTTACATTTAAGCCTGTGACCCACTTTGAGATAATTTTCATAGAAGATATGAGGTTTAGGTTGAGGTGTGTGTGTTTTAACCAATGGATATTCAATTGCTCCATCGCCGTTTGTTGAAAAGCTATCTTTCCTCCATTGGATTACTTTCGACTTTGTCAAAAACGAGTTTGGCATATTTGTACTGGTCTGTTTCCAGGTTCTCTACGCTGTTCCATCCATGTGTGCACTTGTCCGCCTACCGGTACTGGGGCTCTGGAACAAGCTGTGTGGTGCACGACCTCAGTATGTTCATGATTGTCACCTTGGTGGACGGACCCTTTTATCATTACAAAATGTCCTTCTTTTTTTTAAAGGTTTTATTTAGTTATTTTTGAGAGAGGGGGGAAGAGGGGGAGAAAGAGAGGGAGAGAATCATCAATGCATGGTTGCCTCTCACGTGGCCCCACTGGGGACCTGGCCCGCAACCCAGGCATGTGCCCTGACTGGGAATTGAACCCGCGATCCTTTGTTTTGCGGCCCGTGCTCAATCCACTGAGCTACACCAGCCAGGTGCCAAAATGTCCTTCTTTTTCTCCAGTAACATTTTTTGTCTTAGAGTCCGTTTGGTCTGACAGTACTCCAGTTCTCTCTTGGTCACTGTGAATAGCACAGCATTTTCCATTCATTTACTCTCAGCTCACTTGTGTCTGTAAAACTGAAGTGTGTTTTGTACACGGCATTGAACTGGGTCATTTAAAAAATCCATTCAGCCAATCTCAACCTTTTACCTGGAGTGTTCAGTCCGTTTACACTTGTTACTAATTAGGTAGAATCTGCGCCTGCCATTTTATTATTTGTTTTCTACATGTCCTATTTTTTGTTCCTCTCTTCTTCTACTATTGCCTTTTTTCACGTGAAATAGGTATTTTCTAGTGTACCATTTTAGTTCCTTTGTCATTTCTTTAACATGTTTTTTGAGTCATACTCCTAACTGCGGACGACAACTGACGCCTTAACCTATAAAAGCCTAGTTCGGATTAACACCGACTTATTTCCGTAGTTTAGAGGACTTTTAGCTCAAATACCGTTGTCTCCTCCCCACCCCGTCTGAACTATTATCATCATGCAATTCACACTTTTGCACACTGTATGCTCATCAACACAGATTTATAATTGTTGCTTTTTGCAGTTGTCTTTTAAATGAGGCAGGCGAAAACAGAGTTGCGGACAGAAACACATCTGTACCGTCTTTCATATTTACCTCGTTGGTGCACTCGCTGATGCTCTTCATTCTTCGCGTGGATTCCGGTTTCTGCCCAGTGCCCTTTCATTTCACCGGAAAGAGCTTTCTTTATTATTTTCAGTAAGGCTGGTCTGCTGGTGATGAATGCCCTACAGTTTTCTTTACCTAGGAATGTCCTAAGTTTTCTTTCCTCTTTTACAAGACAGTTTTGCCGGCTATAGACCCCTTGGCTGACAGTCTTTCCTTCAGGGTATTGAAATTGCCCTCCCACTGCCTCCCGACGTCCATGGTTTCTGATGAGAAACCAGCTATTAAATGTATTGATGACACTTTATACATGATTTTATATATGGTCACTTGCGTCTCCCCTGCTGCTTTCAAGATTCTGTGTCTTTCACTTTAAGATTTTTGCTTAGGATGCGTCTGTGTGCTTGAGTTTATCCTACTTAGAGTTTGTGGGGCTGCTTGGATATACAGATGAACGTATTTAATCAACTGTGGGAAGTTTTTGGCCTTCTCTCATACCCAGCCCAACAGGGGCCACAGCTGCGGCCCCTCCTTGGCCCTTGGCATTTGAAGGGCATTTGTAACACCCAGCTTAGCAAGGGTGTAAGTCTAGGCCTCCCTCTGGGCTTTTGCTGGCCTGAGTGGTGAGGGGCCACCGGCTTCTCTGCAGCGTTCGGCTGGAATAGAGAGAGCATTGTCTGCGCGTTTCCTGTCTTCTCAGGCGGCTCCCCTCCTGGTTCTTCAGCTGGGCTGGAGACAGCAGGCATCTGGGGAGGCCGTGTTTGTCTGCACCAGGTTGCCAGCCTCTTTGGCTTCAAGTCTGATATAAATGACGCAGAAGAACACTCAAGCTACTTACCGCTGTGCCGTCCTTTGGGTCCTGAGCAACCCACCCAGTCTGCTTTTCTCTCTCAGCCTTTCGGAGTCTTTTTGAAAGGCCGTTTTCGGTTGTGCTTTGCTGAAATAGGGAAGAACGTACCTACTCCATCTTCCTGGAAATGGAAGGTCGCTAGATTTCCTTTTAAAAGGTACTTTTTCATGGCCACCCCATCTGGTTACTGCCTTCCCTCTCCCCCCTTTCTTACGTCTATTCTTTTCAC
The DNA here is from genome assembly GCA_004024845.1 of Tonatia bakeri. NCBI lineage: Eukaryota > Metazoa > Chordata > Mammalia > Chiroptera > Phyllostomidae > Tonatia > Tonatia bakeri. The sequence goes on along the minus strand of PVIA01011670.1, from coordinate 11,191 downwards.
AGATGTTATTTATTTCATTATTCTCATGGAAGACCCTAAATATGCTTTCTTTAAAGTCTTTTCATTCGCAGACTGTTCCATGATTTTAACTCATCTGGAGTTAATTGATATTATAATTATTTTGGTGGCCATTATTCTTAGCATTAGATGTCTTCCTTGGCTCCGGAGTTTTTATTTTTAGGCTCGTTTTTGGGTAAAAGACTGTCTTTCACATTCTTTCTCTCTGTGTACTCACTCCCAACCCCCCCCCCCCGGTAGTTTGAGGCTGTACCGATGATGCCTGGTCCTCAGTGCAGAATATGTTTCATATTGGCAGTGATGGGTCGCACTTCCCGCCCTTTGGGGTCCCCCTGTCAAGCCAAGGGACATGAGACTCATGAGATTGTGTGTGCGCTCCCTTGCTGGAGGGCCGCGCCTCCCAGAAGCTGTGGCCTCATGAAGTGTGGAAGCAGCGTTTTCAGACTCCTTTCTGATATAGGGGTGATCCCCCCTCCCCTTGTTCCACATACGCAGTCTGGCTCTGTTCACAGCCTCATGTCCCCATTCTGTGTCGGGACACGTGGGCCAGCAGGCCCACGGCTTTGTCGACACTCAGCAGCTTGTGTTCCTGGGCCGAGGGGGAGTCATCTGGTGTTTGCACCGGCCGGGTCTTGTCCTTGAAGTTTATCGGGATCAAAGGCCAAATAGTCTGCTGTGTTTTTTTGTTTAAATAAGTCTGTTCATTTTTATTTTGCTTTACTTGTATCCTACTTGAAATGAAATACAAAGAAATTATGTTTTTTCAAATTCATTTTTATCATTTCTGAAATCACGGTGCACCTTATACTCCACGCACCAGCAAATTCAAGACCCAGTGCCAAATGCACCTGGAATTCTGGCAGATGCTTCAGTAACAGGCACAGTGTCCAGGGACCTGGGGAGGCGCAACCCTGGCACAGAGGGCAGAGAGACCAAGGGGCGGCTCACAGCAGCGGACGGGGGATGCTGTGTGGAAACAGTGGGCATGCAGAGGGGTCCCAGTCAATTTCTGTAGCCATTGACCTCAGCCAACATGAAAGAAGGTCCTGCTCGAGTCTGACTTGGGAGATTTCGTGGAGGTAGTTGAAAGACAACACACTGTCCCCTTTCTTCCCCCTCTTGCCTCATGCTCCAGGAGTTTTCAGCTGGTCACAAAAAAATGTCTCCTTTGGCACACTGGGGCGCACACAGTTGGGGGGATAGCTAGACTGCCTTCCCCAAGTACTCACACCCTCGTGTCCCAATTTCCATTTTATAGAAGCAAAAATGGTAAAGGCCCAAGTGAAGTGGTTGCTGTCCCAGGCCTGTCTGAGGAGTGAGTGCAGGCGCAGCCATAGTCAGCACCTCCCTGAGGGCTGTGTGCACAGAAGACCGTCAAGGTGGGGGCTTCTCTCCCCAGCCAAGCTGTGGCCTGGACCTGGCCGTTGAGAAGCAGCTCAGCAAGGTCAAGCACGAAGGCATCCAGGTGCTGAGTCACACAGTTCATACTCTGGCCCAGCAATTTTACCCGTTGGAGTTCACCCTGGAGGAAGTGGCGGAGAAAGAGGCTGGGATTTATAGACAAGTGTGGTTTATAAAACTTCTACATGGGAAACAAGATAGAGACCCATCAGAAGGGGGCATGGTTAAACACACCGCGGTGCACAATCTCAGTGGAACGCTGGGCAATATTTGAAAACCAGGCTTTCGAAATATCTTTAATGGGGAAATGCTCAAAACTCTGTGTGTTATTAAAAGTAAAAACAGCTCAAGAGGTACAAAAATTTATATCATTAACAAACGACTGGACAGAACGACAGAAATATTACAATGTGTCTTTTCCAGGCGGAGGAATTCTGGGTGAGATGAAGGATTTCTTTTAGACTCCTCTGACATCAAAACTTGCTAGAAGAGACACTACATTGAATTTGTGTTCAGGTTACAATGTAAAAAGCAAGTTTCGCTATAAAATAATCACAACAAATACAACAAGGGCTCTGCATGCAGTTTGGGGAAATTAGAGAAATGAAAAAAGCACCCACGGTCACAAAGTAACAGTAACCATAGTCATCACTGATTGGTTGCTGAGGAGAGTCGCCCGGGAGGCGTGGCTGTGTGACATAGGGGCGGGGCCTCGCCCGCCACTTCCGGGGCGTGGCCTCAGCCGCTGCCGAGCGAGCGGGCGGTCTCCATGGCAACTAGTGGGGCCCGCGCAAGACTCTTTCGCCACCGCCACCGCCGCCACTGCCGCCTGCTCCGCACCGACCCTGCCCGCACCGAGGTCACGCCGCGACCCGCCCTCCACTACGACCCCGGCCCCGCTCGCGCTCCCACCCGAGGCCGCCCTCCTCCCGCTGCCGCGGCCTCCGTGGCCTGACCTGACCGGGAAGCAGTTCCGGCGGACGGCTGCCGTGACTCATCCGCCCGCCTGCATCCCCAGATCTTGCCATCTTGGCTGCGGCCGGCGGGGCACCCGGAGCCGCGGAGGAAGCCGCGGAGACCCAGGTACGCGTCCGCCACCGGTCCCAGGCCCGCTCCGCCGTCGCGGCAGGTGCGTCCGCCCTTTGTTGTGCCCCAGGTGGGCGCCGCCGCGCCCCGGGAGGGGGCTGCGCGCTGCGAGGGGGCTTCGGGCCGGCCCCCGCCCCGCCCCCAGCCCTTTGCCCCTCCCACGTCGCCTCCCCTACTTCGACACCGTTTTCTGCAATCGAAAGAAACCTTTTAAAAACGTGTTTTCATCCTGCAGGCCCCAGAACAAGTCCAACCTCCTGTGCTGCCCGCCTTGGCCTTGTGAGGTCCGAGATACAGGAGCCGACCCGGAATCGGGGATCCCCAAGGCCTGCACCGCCCGCCTGGCCGCGGCTGCGCCCATCTCTTGGCGTGTCTACCCTGCCTTCACTCTGAGTCTTGAACCCTACCTATTCCCTCGTTCCTGCCTGGGTCTACCCAATTTTAGCATCACCGGTCCTCAGGTTCCGGGTTACCCAAACCCCGTTCTCCCACCCGGCAGTTCATCCTTTGGCTGACCTCTGCCAACATGGTCCAACCCCAGACATCAAAAGCTGAAACCCCAGCCTCCGCAGCCTCTACCAACGCCCAAATGGATGATGTCATTGACACCTTGACCTCCCTGCGCCTCACCAACTCTGCGCTCAGGCGGGAGGCCTCCACGCTGAGGGCGGAGAAGGCCAACCTCACCAACATGCTGGAGAGTGTGATGGCAGAGCTGACCCTGTTACGCACCAGGGCTCGGATTCCGGGTGCGCTGCAGATCACCCCGCCCATCTCAGCCATTACCTCGAATGGGACCCGGCCAATGACCACGCCTCCGACCTCTCTGCCTGAGCCTTTTTCCGGGGACCCGGGCCAGCTAGCGGGGTTCTTGATGCAGATGGACAGGTTCATGATCTTCCAGGCCTCCCGCTTTCCGGGGGAGGCCGAGCGCGTGGCCTTCCTTGTGTCCCGGCTGACTGGGGAGGCAGAGAAGTGGGCGATCCCGCACATGCAACCTGACAGCCCCTTGCGAAACAACTATCAGGGGTTCCTGGCGGAGTTGCGGAGAACCTACAAGTCCCCGCTGCGGCACGCGCGTCGCGCCCAAATCAGGAAGACTTCCGCCTCCAATCGAGCTGTACGAGAGCGGCAGACGCTGTGCCGCCAGCTGGCTGCCGCGGGCGCGGGCCCCTGCCCTGTGCACCCCGCCTCCACTGGGACTGGTCCCGCCCCTGCCCTGCCCGCCCGAGCACGGAACCTTTAAGAACCCACCGCCATCCTGGTCACCTCTGCAACTACCAGGTCGCAACCCCCTTTGCTGCATAGAAGAAAAGCCCCTACCACAGCATCCTTGTTTGAGACACCCCTTCCTGCCTCTCCAGACCTGTTCCAGAAGGAGATCTTCATACTCTTGGGCACCCTGTCACCCACCTCGCTTCCTAGTGTCCGTGCTAGCTCTGCACCTGCGCCCCGTGCATGTTTCCCCTCCCACGCTTGCACCTGCAGCTCCTCTCCTGACCGCAGCTCCGCCCCTCGGTCACATCGACCCGCAACAGTCTGCGGACCGCTCGGGCTGACCCCGCCCGGCCTGACGAGGTTCGCAGGTGCTCCTCCTCTGCCCTCTGCAGACCCCCAGGGCAGCGCCCCACCTGGCTGCTCTGTTCTCACTGATGAGCTTGCTGACGACAGAAGGCACTGGACGGTGCCTTGATGTGGGGACCTGGAGAAGGGAGTCTGGCCTCCCACCTGTGAGGTCACCAGTCCGGCCAGGGCCCAGTGTGGCAGGCAGGGGCCCTGTCCTTGCTCTTGGTGGCCGAGCAATCGCTGCGGGAATGTGGTGCCAGCACATCTGGGAGCACGTTCCAGTCTGCACTGGAGTATGCAGTCAGCGGGCCCATTGCTGCTGCTGGGAAAGGCCAAAACACAGGTGAAGGGAGAGACCTGGCAGAGGCACCTCCGCGAATGCCTGGCTTGAGCTGCTGGTGTTCTGATGTCGCTGGGAGTTCTGGGAATCTGGAACTTGCCCAGAGGGTGACTGGCTTTGGGCCACTGGCTGGCTCCCGGAAGCAGCCAGAGCAGCCTATCCTCTGCCGGCCGAGGGCTTGGCCTCCAGTGGGGACCGCCCCTGGCTGCTAGTGCGTGGTTACCCTTCCACTGTTCCGTGCCACTTGATGGTGGCCCTCGTCTGGCTTGAGACTTGTTCTTTTCTCCATTCAGGTGACAAGTGGCCTTCACCTCAGCCCCTCAGCCGCTCAGCCACCCACAGCATCTGTCGGTCTCTAGAGCCCCCATGCAGCACGCCGCACCCCCATGCCTGGGCTGTCCGTCAGCCGTCCAGCCTTTGCTCAAGAGAACTCGGCCTCTGACAGCTGGAGACCTATTTCCTCTGGGATGCGTCCGGAAGCACTGGAGGCAAGGCAGGATTGGCCTCTGGTCTCCCCAGCCAGGCCTTCGGTGACATTTGTGAAGGAAAAGAGCCGTGGACTACCTCCATCCTAAGGCGACAGTGCAGACTGACTCTTAAGTCCTAACTCTGAGGGACAAAGCCATACTTCTTAGTGGTGGGGGCCTTGCGCTTCCTCACGGGGATGCTTGGCATTCCCTTCCCCAGTGTCTTGGCCAAGTCCTTTGGCCGGCAGTGCTCCCCCGCAGTTGGATGCCAAGTGAGCGGCACCTGCGCAGCCGCCTGGACAGTGCGGGGAGCTGGGGTGTCTCACCCTGGGCGCGTCCGCCCCTGTTCTGCTGGCTGCAGAGGGACAGCTTCTGCACCCACCCCAAAGACATGTCTTGGGTCACCCAGAGGTTGGGTCCTGGCCCATCCTTCCTTCCTTCCTAAGAGTTTTGGTGATGCTGGGAAAAGTGACCGCGTTCCTGAAGCAACCGCTGCCTTGCAAGGTCAAGGGTACCCAGTGGTTGCTGATGTTTGTGGGTCACTGCCACCCTCTCACTGTAAACTCCGTTAGCCCAATTGCCCTGCTCAACAACCGCCTGAATACAGGCGACAGGCCCCCTGGATTCCAGCCACGGCTGTCCAGGTGGGCCCGTGGTGCTCATTACGCTCGACCCGCAGGAGGACACAGTGGAGCTGCCACTCTGGGGGTGGGGCCTCGGTCCGGGTGTTGAGACCACTTCCTCTGAGGGCTCAGTTTCCCTCCGCCTGCGTGCCAGGTGGAGGCTGCTGCTGACGAAGGGTACGGCGGTGCCTGGGGAAAAGGAAAGCCCATGGGGGGAGCAGGCGCCTGGAAGCTGTCCGTGTAGCCCGGCGCAGCTGGGGTGGGAGGCCCAGTGCCAGCGCAGGGCAGGAGCTCGGCTCTCTTGGCCACCCGCAGGCCCACTTCAGTGTCCCGTGTCTGCACCAGGCGCAGTGTTTCAGCCACGCTGCCCATGCACCAGGGCCAGAGCTGCCCATGCCCATGACGCTGAACGTGGGCTGTGGTGCCCGACCCAGGCTGCTGCTCCAGCCTCCTTTAGCCCAGCGACTTGGTGCTCGAGTTTGTGGGCTCGGGACTGGTGCTGTCGGATACCCTTGGCCTCGGCTGCTTCCTGCAGCTGTGGGAGCTGGAGCAGGCGAGCGAGTGGGGTAGCCCCCATGTTGGACAGGGAAGAGATGCCACATGGGGAGCCCAATGGCTCCAGGGGAAGACACAGTCCCCAGCAAAAGAGGATGGGACCCGAGCTCCACGTGGCCCAGGTCTAGGCCACGGTGGCGGGCAGGGTCAAGCCGAAAGATGAAGTTGGGGAGGGAGCTGCTTTGTACATACCTTGGGGTTATACTTTCCATTTAGGAGAGCTCGTGTTGGTTTGCAGAGGGCCAGCCGTCAGTAGTGTTAATGCATGCGAGGGACAGATAGATCTATTTTCCACGGTGTCGGCGTCGGACTGTACCGTGCCTGCTTCCTGGTCCATGCCATCCCCGTCTGGGAAGTAAGCTTCATTTCCTAACCGCATCCTGTGAGGTGGGACTCCAAGTAAGGGGTGGATTCCTGGTCCAATACAGAGTGTGACCGTGGTAAGGACGCGATGAGTGAGTCAGGACGAGGACTGCGTGGAGGTGCAGGTGAGGCTCCCTGACACACACGCTTCAGAAAACGGGGGACAGAACCGCCCACTGGGTGACCAAGACCCTGACAGGCCTGCGGGACAGTGGGCAGAGGTGGGCGTGGACTCGGGAGGGCAAGCCCCATGACTGAGAGGACAGGCAGGGACCACTGACCCCAAGCGGGGCTTTGATTCAGGAGAGCCGCCTGCAGGGGTCCCTCCCTCTGTCCAGCAGCCAGAGCTGTGGGACTAGATTCCCTCTGCTCAGGAAGCGATGGCAGTTTTGAGATGACGAGGGGAGGCGGCAGACTCTGAGCCATCAGCTATAAAGCCTGCCGGTGTAGGGAGGGGGCCTAGGGTTGGGAGGGGGCCGAGGGTCGGGCAGGCCCACCGCCCACTGTGAGCGGAGCTGCCATCTCTTGTGTCCCCTCAGGGTCCCGGCACCTGGTGTGGTGGCAGTTGGTACAGCACAGGCGCAGTGGAGACAGAGGAACCCCAGCCCTTCACTTCAACCTCACTGACCCCTTTCCATAAACAAGTCACAGCCTGCTAGGTCTGTCGGGAAACCTACACATCGTAGATTCTGGAACATCAAGTAGAGCAAAGAAAAGTTCAACATTTTGGGATTTCTCCTTTCAGCCTCCCCCTCCCCCTCGTTATTACTAATTTTCTTTAGAAACGGCCGGTACTGCCGCATGGGGCGGGTGGACAGCAGAGCCCGTGGCTGCTCGCTGCGCTGTTCCTGATCGCGTTGGAGACCCATGGGTATCTGCGTGCACGAAGCCTTCTCCAGGCCCCGCTGTTCCCTTAGGGGAGATTCCGGAGGCAGGGTTGCGGAGTGAAAGAGTGTGGGAACCGCCGCGGCTCTGGTTACATACTGACAAAATGGCTTTCGGAAACGTGTCCGCTCACACTGCCACCAGCAAGGGCCAGCGGCCCGCTCTGCCGTCTTGCCGGTGCTGAGTGCCGTCAGCTGGCTGAGTCTTTGCTAACTTGATAATGAGGAAATAGCCTTTGTCTTCATTCACACTTCTTTGGTTTTCCACCCAGTTCAACATGTTTCCATGTCAAGCAGTTGTGTTTCCTCTTCTGTGGATCGTCGTGGTCCTTGGCTCTTGTCTCCTGGGGTCTGTCCGACGCATCTGTACGAGCTCGTTGTACATTAAAGATACTAACCTGCTGTGTGTCGTCCGCTGCGTGTTTCCAGCCTTCGCTTTCGTGGGTGTCTGACTGCTGAGCCGGCGACATCTCTGTGGCCGACGCAGTGGCTCCCGGCACTGTGCCCGCAGACGGCGCTGAGTCAGGCCGGCGTATTTTGTCACAGGTGTGTCATGGCATCTCTGACAATGCCCTCTGGCACACAGTAGGTGCACAGTAAACTGTCAGACTCTTGCACAAGTGGGTGTGCTGGGTGCAGAGGACCTGTGGGTGGGGAAAACAGTCCCTACCCAGGTGCCCACTGGCCAAGAGCAGTCCTAAAGCTTCGGGTCCCTGAGTCCGTTCACACTTATCACTGAGGACCCTAAAGAGCTTTTGCTTATGTAGGTTTTATCAGTAATCATACGTTAGCCCTGGCTGGTGTGGCTCAGTGGATTGAGTGTGGCTGCGAACCAAAGGGTCACCTGTTCCATTCCTGGTCAGGGCACATGCCTGGGTTTCAGGCCAGGTCCCCAGTAGGGGGCGTGTGAGAGGCAACCACACATCGATGCTTCTCCCTCTCTCCCCCATCTCTCTAAAAATAAAATATTTTAAAAAATCATGCATTAACTGGAAGGTTTTTTTTAAGGTTTTATTTATTTATTTTTTGAGGGGAAGGCAGAAAGAGAGAAACATCGATATGAGAGAGAAACATTGATTGGTAGCCTCTTGTGTGCACCCTGACTGGGAACCAAAACTGCAACCCAGGCATGTGCTCCGACCCGGAATTGAACTGGCAGCCTTTTGCTTTGCAGAATGATGCCCAGCCAGCTGAGCCACGCTGGTCAGGGTTGTTCTTAGATCCTTCTGCTCTGGAGCCAGACTCAGCCGCAAGTCCTGCCTGCCATTCCTGCCATTCCTGCCATCCCCGCCGATCCGCCCCCTACCCCCAGCCCCCTGCACACACACACACCCGTTTACTGGCCAGGTGGCCTCAGGCAGTTTCTTAAACTCAGCCTGTTTCCTCCCAGACTAAAAGGGCACGGATAACAGTGCCTGCCTGGGAGCTGCTAGGAGAACTGGCCTCGGAGCTGTTGGCTGCAGCCTTGTTGCCCGCCTCTGTTTCTAGCACCACTCCCAGCGTTCCCCTAAAGCTCTCAGTCAAAACGCCACAAGGCCTTTTAGGGTCAGAGCAGGGGGCAGATAAGTGCATTGATTACAGACAACACCCCATCACCTCTCATTTGGCACCGATTTTACTGAGCTGGTTTGGTGGCTGTGCCCATCTGGGGAAAGAGCTGGAGGCCCAAGGGGAATCCTGCCAGGAGAGCTTTCCTTAGTGACGGCCTCGCTCCTGGATTTGTATGTAAATGGACCTGACCGGGCGGAAGGAGGGAGTGGCCTTGCAGGAGACGAGCTGCCCCTGAGGCAGAGGCGGGAGGTGTGGGTGGATGGCCCAGCACGGACCTGGTCTCAGGTTCTGCAAGGAAGTGCCAGTCTGGCCAAGGGGGGAGGTACTGATGGGCTGGTGCTGGAGGAAGTCGCAGGGGCCTCAGAACTGAATCCCGAACACCAAGGGGTTCCCTCCAGGGCAGGCTTTTCTGGCTGGCTTCTGCTCCCTGCCAGCAATCAACTTAACTCAGAAACATGCCAGCGAGGGTCCTGTTCCCGGTGGTAGCGGTTTCCCCTCATTAGCAATACAGTTTTGGCCTTTGTTTTCTGACTCAGTCTACCAGGTCTTCCAGCTGACATCCACGTGTGAGGGAACAGATGGCCGGCAAAGTAAAATCTCGGTGAATCCTTAAACCCCCAGCTCGGGAAGCTGTGAACAGCCTGGTGAACAGCATGTGGGGTACCCTGCTAAAGCAGCAAGTGGGGCTTGCTGGAAGCTGGCTGGGAACAAGCCAATGGGACCCCAGCCGTCCCTGGGCACCCTCTGGCTCCCGGCTACAAAGCTGCTGGTGATTGGCAGTGATGCCTGGCAGGTGGTGGTAGGTCCTGGAAGGCCTGATCAGGCTGGCGGGCTAGGACAGGCGGGTCCTGGAGTGGGTCACAAGGGCGCCGGAGTGCCCCACCCAGGAGCATGTATCTCTTCCATACTACTCAAAAGATGGGTATTGGATGCCCTTGCCAAAGTCTGTGAAAACGTGGTCGGCCACTGTCCAGCAGCTCCCAACACACCCCTTCCATCCCCAGGTCCACAAGCTGCCTCTTGAAGCACCATTCAAAAGAAGTCACAAAACAGGTCTGGGAAGGAGCCCCCCTGCACCATGTTAGGTTCTTTCCCACAGCGCAGCTGTTCCCATGTGTTCCGCCTCCCAGCCGCTGAAGCCCCCGTTCTTTGGCAGGAGTTGAGAATGAGGTTGCGGCCCAGGGGCGCTCACAGGCAGTAGTGTGCCAGGGTGCAGAGTGGAAACTCTCGTCCTTGCTATTGGGTGGGCAGCGCTGGGCCACCGGGTCGAGTGCACGGCTTCCGTGTTGTGGTCTCGAGCCAGCCGCAGCAGCCACACGGTGGGCCCATCCACGACGCCGCACCCCGCGGCACACTCAGTGGCAGCAGGTCACCAATGCGCATGGCGGCGCATAGCTCAGCACCTGCACCAGCAGTCCTGGGGGCAGTGCGTCCGAGGCTGTGGGCTTGTCCGCTGGTGGCCGCCCCGCCGCGAGGGCTGGGCCACCATCTTCAGTGGCCGGAGTCCTATTTTCCACTTTCCCTCACTCCTCAGGTGCCCGTTTCTCCCTGATCATTTATGTTCACTGATTAATCGCTGAGAACACAAGGTCTGTCCGGAAGGTGTCCAGCCATGTACTGGGCGATCGGATGTTTCACCAAAGAACTCTGTGCTAGACGTGGCGCATGAGTGGGCGTGTTGTCGTGGTGAAGCTGCCAGTCACCAGTTGCCCACAGCTGTGGCCCCCGGATCGTCTGAACAGTTTCCACAGGGGAACGTTCAAGCTTAACGCAAAGTGATGCAGCTTCGTGGCCCTACCGGGGGTGCAGCGCTAGGCATCCCTGGGCCACACGGCTCAGACGAGCTGTCTCTGAGCTCGGCTCCGCGGTGGCGACTTGAAAGGCACCAGTGATACCCTGGCGGTCCGCTCGGAGGCGGCAGCGGGCCAAGGTCCCCTTCCCCACCCAGCTCTGGGAGGCAGTCGGGGGCTCCCCGGGGTCAGCCCCGCCCACGGAGCCCCGGGATGGTGACGTGGGCAGTCCTGTGGCGTGGGCAGTCCTCGGTCCTTTCCTGGAGTTGGTGGCTGAAGATGGGCACTGGGGGCAGGCCTGGAAGGTGTTTCAAAATATTAAAAATAAACTCATTAATATCAGCACAAATAGCCTATTTTAATGAAAACTATTTTCCAAAAGAAAAAATTTAGAAGGGTGGCATTTTTTTTTTACATTTTTGCCATCTTTTAAATTGGCTTAATAGAAGACAGCTGGGGTCTGAGACCTGCTTCCACACTTAATCTCTTGCAAGATCGTGTGTCACGGAGCCTCTGAGAAATCCCACTGCTCACCATGAGATAGAGC
>PVIA01011669.1:0-43126 GCA_004024845.1 Tonatia bakeri | reverse complement strand
CATCTTTTACCTTTCTCCTAGCTCCCTGGCTCCGTACAAACCCACACTCCCCAAATGGCACCGTGTTGCCCCAGTCACGGCTCCCAGTGTGGACACTCTTAGCAGGTGCAGACAGAGCATCTGCCTGCTGGGTCACAAGGTCAACACCGTGCACGAGTCAGTGCAAAATAATGCCACGGTCTCCTCGACGCACACCCCGCGTGCCTGCCCTTCAGCCTGCTCTGCAGCAACATTTTTCCAGCCCTGGCCGCTGCTCCACCATTAAAACCTCCACCCGAGAACCGGGGACAACCACCACCAGCACCAGCAGCGGCCCCGAGTCTGCCAGGACCACCCCCAGTCCCTCTGCCACCAACCCCAGCAGGCCCAGACGACCCTACTCAACACCACCTGCAGCATCACCACCTCCACCACCAGCATCACCAGCTGCCCCCTCCCGTTTGCCCCAAACCAGGTTCCACTGGGACACCCTGCCCTCCTTCTTGCACCTCCCACAGCTCACAGCCGACCCCCTCAGTCATTTGGCCCTGTGCCCTCATCCCTCAGCCTCAACCAACCACACTCTCACCCCCAACAGGTGGGCAAGGCCGGTAAGGAGCTGCCTGCGGTGACAGATGCAGAGCTCCTGTGCTCACGATGGGGCTCCTTGGCACCGTGGACACGGCTGTGGACAAGGGAGGTGCTCTCATAACATTCTTGACACTTTGAGGCAGAATGGACAGCGTTGGGGATGCAACTCCGGCCAGGAGTGCACGGGTCACCCATCTGCCTCCACCTCCTCCCACCTGCTTGGCTGCTGGGTGTTCCTGATGGGCCTCCCCTATCTCTCTGCTGTCTGACGTGGGCTCCTGCCAGGGATTCTAGCTCCCCGGACGTGGTGTCCAGATTCCTTCTCACACCTCCGTCTGAGGGGCGCCATGGTCCCGCCCCGCACGCCGGTCCCCACCCGAGAGCACCCGTTATGAGAAGGCCTCCATCGCCAGCCCGCCGGGAACGCAGCCGTGAGGACCTGACCGGGCACGTGGCAGCAAAGCCACAGCAGGGGCGGCAGGCAAAAGACTCTAGGTGAGGCGCCGCTGGCTCCCGCAGGCGGCGGGACTTGCAGGCGTAGGTGTGGTTTCCAGCACCACTGCTGCTGAAGGGGTGACCTGTCCCGGTGCTGCTGGAATGTCCGAGGAAGTGTGGTGGCCAGGGCGGGAGACAAGACGACCTAGGCCCTCGTGCTTGCGCATGTGGAAGGAGGGAGCAAAGCGAGCTAGGGAGACAGAGGAAGGGAAACGCCAGGGGCTTCTCATGGGCGAACGAAGCTAAAGGTTTGGACCGGAGGCGGTTACTTGGTAGCATTGTACCCGGACGTGAAGGATGCCGGGGGAACTCACTGGGGCCGGGGCAGCGATAAGGAAAACAGAGAGCGCAGGCTAAAAACTAAGTGCGGACGTGGTGGGGAACACAGGGGGCAGAGAGGAACAAAGTAAAAACCACTCTTCCCTGACCGGGAATCGAACCCGGGCCGCGGCGGTGAGAGCGCCGAATCCTAACCACTAGACCACCAGGGAGTAGTAAGTACTCGCGCCGGGTGATTGGTACTCCGACACGCTGAGCCTCCAGGTCACAGGCGCGGCCGCCCGGCCACCGCCCCCTGCTTTTCAAGTTCAGCCGGGTGGCCCCTATGCCCCGACGCGCCCTGACCCCTTCCTGCCTGCGATAACCTCAGAACACTGCGCGCCCCCTGTCCCACACTCGCACGCCGCCGCGCGCCTGGAGTCTAGGGCTCCTGACTCCCAGGGTGCTCAGGCCCCAAGGTGCAGGTCCCAGGATCCACCAGCACCCGCACGCGCACAGGACACGAGGGTTCTCTGCATCCCCGCAAAAGAGCAGCCCTTTGCGTCGGCCGGGAATCCAATCCCAGTTACCACGTCGTCCCCGGCGCCTCGCTCGCCACGCAGCTCTGCGCTGTCGCATCCTCCACTTCCCTCGCCCCGCGCCGCTGCCCACCTCCGCCGGCCAGAATGCCTCTCGGGGGTGCTCTGGCTGCCCGGCTCGTCCTGGTCCCTTGGCTCTACGCCGCAACCGAGGCAGGGGGCCCAACAGGAATAAAAGCCCATTTGCTGAAGCTGCTGGACAGAGGTGAGCAAAAAGTGACACCACCTCCCCGTCGGGGAATCGAACCCCGGTCTCCCGCGTGACAGGCGGGGATACTCACCACTATACTAACGAGGACGGCCCTGGTCGTCCCTGGCCTTCGACGAGCCTGTGGCCGACTGCCTGCGCCTGCGCCTGCGCCTGCGCCTGTCCTGGGTGTTCTGAACCCGACGTCGAAGCGGCCGGGTCCTCCAACAAAGCAGTGGGCGAATGGGAGCCGGAGACTGACCCCGAGCGTGTCCCCGACCCCACCCCGACCGGGTGGCGCTGACAACTCCAGCGCCTTCGACGCGGGCTTCGTGCCAACACCAAGGGGCCCGAGAGGGCAAGTGAAGCCTCCAGGAGGAGCAGGGGGGCGCGCATCGTGCTGCCGCCCAGGGTGGAAGCGAGGCCGTGGGCGGTGGAGCCTGGCCAGGCGGGCGTTTTTACTTCCGCCGGCGCGCGCGGTCCGGCCCGTGGACAGCCGTCCAGCCAGAGCGAGGTGCGGGGAAAACCAGGCGGGTCAGGATGGCCGAGCGGTCTAAGGCGCTGCGTTCAGGTCGCAGTCTCCCCTGGAGGCGTGGGTTCGAATCCCACTCCTGACAGTAGCCCAACGTTTTGGTTCCACAAGCAAAAGTACGTGTCCAGGACCACTCACGTGCATTGCTGCGCTTTCCCAACTTAGGGTTGGTACCAGCCTGGCACCCTTTGAGTAGCACCCTCTGCAAACTCTGGCCTGCAGACTGACAGCCAGGCAGAGCCCCCACCCCCACCCCCGCCCCCAAGGGCTTCTGAGCCAGCACTTCCTTCTTGCCTCACAGCCCAGCACTGGAGCGGGAGTGACCGCTTCTCCCTATGCTGTCATATTGTGGGTCTTCCATTCTGTATAGAGCGTTTGGGGGTACCAACTCGGCATTTCCACCTCCTTCTTCCTTCTTAGAGAGACCCTGAATCTGTCAGCCATAGGTTTTGAGCGGGATGATCCCACTGCTGACTTCAGGAGAAAACCTGAAGTGGTAAACTAAGCAGCACATCCTGCCTCCTTCACCCGTTCAGTAATGAGCTCTGGGAGAAAGAAACATCTTTTCCTGCAGGACAAGAATGGGGGAGCACGTAGTCCAACTCGCTGATGGCATTTTGAAAACATGGAGTAGACAGCCTGCTCAGAAATGGAGTCCACATTGAGGGAAGAAGGACCAAGAGAAAGAATATAATTTGGGGGGCCTGGATCAAGACTTGCCTGAAGCCCAGATTTACCGAGGAATGTGAGGTCATGTTTCCCCTAATTATTTAAGCCACTTTACGGATTTTCTGTTAAAGCGGCTCCACCTGGTAGATTCTCTACCATTCGCTGAGAACCCAGTCCACTGGCATTTCTGACGTCCCTGGAGTTCTGCACGAGCGCAGCCCATGTCATCTCGGCCCTGGCGTTCTCTCCTGTGGTCCCCACGCCCTCTCCTGGGCTTATTCACCCGACGCCCACTCTCTCCTCTGGGCTCCTGCCAGGTCCCAGCTCCCGGGGCTGTCGGCCAGCGCAGCGCCCTTCGAGTCCCCTGGGCACCGGCCTCACCCAACGACTGGCGTTAGTGATTCCCCCATCCTGTCTTCTGCTTTTCCTGATGGCTTTCTCACCTGTTTCGTCCCCAGACTGTCCCCACTCCCTGCCCCCGCACGCAATTTCCCGCCACATCATTCAGAAAAGGAGGTCGTGGCTTCTGCTGTCCTTTCCCTCAGGGTGTTCGGGGTCCTAAACACCGTCCACTAGGTCTCGCACGCCCCGCCCGGTGCCAGCCCTGGCTCCGGCCTCCGCAGCCGGTAGCGTCCACCCCTCCTGCGTCCTCGGGCACCAAGGCCAGTTCCCCTGGGACCCTGTGTAACCTGCCGCGAACTGGCCGTCGCACTCGAGTCAAAATCACTCCGCTCCGTCTCTTCGTCTTTACGCGTTTTAAGCCACCGCTAACACTTCCGTCATGGCAGTGTTGGGAAAAGTGCGGGAAAGGGAGACCTCGGGCTCCTCCGCCTGCGCGCGCAGGGAAAACCGCGACCCTTCCCCGCCGCGCGTTTCCTTCCCGCGCGCCCCCCGAGTCGCGGGGCGCGGGGCGCCTTCCCCACACCCAGCAACGCTCCGTGGCGGCGCCGGGGGCCCGCAGCTACCGGCGGGGGTGGGGAGGGGCGTGCTCGGGGACGGAGACTCCCGGAGAAGAAAGGCATAGGGAGGAGAACAGTGAGGTTCCCTCGACTCGTGTCCCCTGCATTGAGTGCTGGCCGACCTACGGCGTAGCGTCACTGCTTCAAACGGGAGCCCGCGCTCCGACGTGGGCCGGGCCCCAGGTCTTCCGCGGCCTGGCGTCGGTTCTGCGGTGCCGGGCGGGGGCGCCAAGTGCCGGCGGCGGCGGCGGGAACCACGCTCCCCGCCAGGGTCCCCGCCCCGCCGCTCCGGGGACGAGGTCGAAGAGCGTCCCAGGGCCAGGGCCTGGCGGGCGAGGTGGCGGGACGCGGGGACGCGCCTGCGCGAATGTCAAGAGCTCTCTTTGCGGCGCTGATTGCCAGCGGTTTCCGTAGTGTAGTGGTTATCACGTTCGCCTCACACGCGAAAGGTCCCCGGTTCGAAACCGGGCGGAAACAGCGGTGGCGGGTTTTTTTCTTCCACGCCCGCGCCTGCGGCTCTAGTCGTCTTTTCCGGCCCCGGGAAGGGAACGCGCGCTGCGCGGCTAAAGGAACGGTCAGCGATTCCGCCTGGACCCTGAGGACCAAGGTCTGGTTCGGGGCCGCGTCCTCGAAGTGGGGTGGCTCTGGCGTCCCGCCCCTCCGCGCGGTCGCTGCCGCCGCCACGCCCGCCTTTTCTGCCCCCTGCAGCCGCTCAAGCTGCCACCACCCGCCCGGTGCTCCCTGCGTCCTCGCGGTCCGCCCCACCCGGAATCCTGAAGCCTCGGGCCCTAAACCAGGTGGAAGCAACGGACACTTTCTTTCCATTAAAAGGTTATTCTCACAACCCAGCCCCCGCCCCCGCCCCAAACTGTGGGCAAACCCTGAACAGACACCTCTCCTAAGAAGACAGAGGGACCGCAAAGGATCCCACGGAAAGATGCTGGTCATCAGGAGTCCTACGGAAACGGAGACATCCATCGCCACCCGCGTGTCAGGCACGGCAGGTGGCCCAGACGCACACTGCCGGCGGGGACGGAAAACGGCACGGCCACTGTGGAAACAGCTCGGCCACACGACCCAGGGCGACCCGGCCCCTCCCCTCCCAGGCACTCGCCCAGAGAAAGCAAAGCGCAGGCCGCCAACAGCCTGCGCGCCAGGCGGCTTCTGGCGCCTTAGCCCGAAACTGGAAACGGCCCAAGTATCAACCAGCAGGTGAAGATGAATGTGGTCTCTCCATACGGTGGAATAGTACACAGAAGGGAAAAAAGAAACAGACTGCTGATTCGCACGAATCTCAACATAGTTATGCTGAGTAAAAGAAGCCCAACCGGAAAAGAGTGCTATATGACTCCATTTATATACAACTATAGAAAATGAAAACTAAGAAAACAGATCAGAGGCTGCTTGGTACGGGGAAGAGAATGGCAGGTTGGATTATAAAGGGGCCCCCAAAATCTGGAGGGGGGTGATGGATTTGTTCATCATCTTAATTGTCTTATGGCTGCAGTACGCTTTCATGGGCTCCTAGGCACTCCGACCTTCGTGGGCCCCTCCTGTCAAAAGCTTTTCAAATATTAAAAATATTTTAAATATATGAGTATATTTTACAACTGCATTGGTATAAATGTTAATATATAAAATTCTTCTTTGAAATAAAATTTTATTGTTTTCTTTGAATTTAAAAGACTTTTTTAAAAAATTAAAGTATTTTGAATTTAAAACAAACTAAAACATTTTCACAGGTGTTAACTGAGAGTCCTCAATAGTGAGGATGGCCCCACAGGTTTCTCCATGTGTCAAAACTTAACCACTTGTACATTTAAAAATATATGTATTTGTTGATTTTAGAGAGGGAGAGGCCTCAGTTTGTTGTTCCACTTACTTCTGCACTCACGATTCTTACGTGGGCCTGACCAGATCGAACCCACGGCCTCGGTGCACTGGGGTGGTGCTCTGACCAACTGAGCTGCCTGGCCAGTGCCTGCATATTTGAAATATGTCCAATATGTCATATGCCAGTTATGCTTTATTATAGCTTTGAAAATCTGCTTTAGTATTTCTCAGAAAAAAAAATATTTGAAGCCTGTTCTGGATACTCATACACATACATAGTTTTAAGTTTCTTATTAAGATGTTTGTTTCTATTACAACAAAAATATATATACTCACAGTACTAAATGATCTGGGGGTGAACCTCGGGTACAGTGTTAATCTCAATTCACGGCCCTCTGTGCATGCAGGGTATGAGACTCTTGCTTTATTTTGGTCTTAATTTATTATTTTACTTTATCCCTATCTTCTATGCTCATCCCCTCTCCAGTGCATTTGATATGTACCTTGTTTGTATCTTTATAAAGTGTGCAGTTATTTTGTGTGTAATTGTTTCTTAATTTTGTCTGTTACTTTTTCCCACAGCACTGAGACTTCATGGTCTCCCCATATTGCTGTGTGCATGTTTAGTCCTCTGCTTCTAGCTGCTGTGAATAATTTCATAGTGTGCACCCACCCACGTTACTTTTCTTTGCCCTGAGATGGATACCAGGTTGTCACCCACTCCCTCCTGTGACAAACAATGCCATTATCTATTCCTTATTAAACAAATATTTATAGAGTGTCGACTGTGTGCCAGGTACTGTTCTGACCTCTAGGGATTCCATAGCTAAAAGACAGACCAAAACAAATCCCTGTCTGGACTTTACACTCTAGTGGCTGCAGCAGAGAATAACACGATAAAATGCATACTGCGCTGTGCTCGAGGATGCTAAGTACTAAGGAGAAATAAGAAGGCAGCAGCAGAGCAAATGTCTGGGGGAGCAGATGATCCGTTTCAGTGTGGCCGCGGCAGGCAAAGTGAAGCCCTGAGCTTACTTTTGAGTGAAAACCGGAAAGAAGGGAGGACAGATTGGCCATGTAGCTATCTTGGGGATAGGCTTCCAGGCTGAGGGGCAGCAAGTGCCCAGGCCTGTGTCAGGAGTTAGCTGTTGTGTTCCAGAAATGGCAAAAGGCACGGGTGGCTGGATAAGAAGGACCTGGGGAAGGCAGAGTACCTGGGAGGGCATGGTCAGGAATGTGACTGTCACTGCGCATGGGATGGGAGCCTGAAAAATGCACTTTCCCGCGACGAGGAACAGAGACGCCAGAGCGGAACAGAGAAGGCATGAGACATCCCAGAAACGGGTAGGGCGGCTGCTTCCGGCAAAGGGAGTGGAAACTGGTGGAGAGAGCTGGAAACACGTTTCCACGCACGTCCTTTTTTAAGGTTTGAGTGTACTTTTATTACATCCCGATAGCACTTTTCCAAAAAGTATCAAAAGCTTTTAAAATTTAAAAGAAACTACGAAGAATAAATAGAAAAAGAGGTGTGAGTGACCTGATTCAGTGCAACACAAACTTCAAGCCTGGTGAAAAAACACCAGGCGCCACAAGAAAAGGGCAGTCTGGTTACGTAAATTCGAGTACATTTTTATTACAAAGACAAAATATGGACACGGTAATGCGCATTTTCCCAAAATCATTCGTCACAGGGATTCCTTCATATTCCCTGGGGCGTTGGGGTTACAGCCCTTAGCCTAAACCACAACCACCGCCCCGCCCCGGCCACACCCCTCCCCGCCCACAGGCACTCGGGCCCCGCCCACGGCCCCGCCCACGCTCCGGCCCCGCCCTCGGGGTCCTGAGCCTCCCAGGAAGTCGGGCGGGCCTGGCAGGACCCGAAGCGGGGCAGGGCCAGTCTCGGTTCTGGACACCTAAGGGCATGAGGACCTGGTCCGGTCCAGGCACCCGCGAAATGGAGCGGGCAGAGCGCGGGGCGCGGTGGGGGGCGGAGCAGGGGCGCTGGGGGCCGCGCCTGCGGCCTTTTATAGGATCAGAAAATGAACTTAGGAAACTAAGCTGTTTTTAGTAATCATTGCTTTTTGTATTCTTATTGAAAACTGTAAAGAAGGTCAGAGACGCATGCTGAAGCAGCAGCCCTCCGAGGCCCCCCCTGAAGGCTTCCCCGTAGAGGGGGTCCTCCACTGCAGAAACCAGATGAGACCCAGGGTGGCCCAGGACAGAAGGTCTCTCCCCTCATTCCCCCTAGAGGCCACTTTGGGTGTAGGCTAGTCAGTCTCTGGCTGCCCCTACCAGCACCTCCCCTCTCACCATCTGACGTCAGTGGTCAGTGAGACAGGGAGAGTCCTGTGTGCTGGGAGGGAGGCCTGGACTCACCCCCTTCAGCTGGGTCTGGATCAGAAGAGTCAGATTTCCTCCCTACCCGGCACCATTTCTCACCAGGGTTTCTCCATAAGCCTTGTGGGGAGCTATTCCCCGGGCACACAGGGATGTGGCGTGTTTATGACCTCTTGCTGGCCAGAGGTCGTGGGAACTCTCCACCAAGAGGAAGCTGAAGTTTCTTCCAGATGCTGAGCTGAGCAACCCAGACCTTCCTGGCTCTTAGGGCTTCTCACACCTCTCCTCCCCCATTTCCTTCTAAAGCTTGATGGCCGCTGACTCTGCTGTGCCATTGCTCACCGTCTTCCCCCACGTCCTCCCGGTGACTCTAGTACCTGAGTAACCGAAGGGTGTGGCTGCAGCAGACAACCTGCAGATTTTTCCTCCTGTGTGGGGCAGCGTGTTAGGAGCTAGTTCTGAAACCACCCTCCTCCGCCAGAGGGAGACTGGGTCTCAAGAAAGAAAACAACAGGAAATATGTGACGTTAACTTGTTTATATAGCTTTTGTATTGTAGCCAACTATCTCTTAAAAAAAAAACTTGTGAAAATAATGAATAATGAGAGTTCATACATTTTTTAATTTTAGGAATTGCTTTTCTTTTGTAATTGTGTGAAATGTTTGTGTGGTTCCGAAATCAACTCTGCAAAACGAGGTACATTCACAGTTTATTTTCTACCCCACCCTTCCCACCTTCTCTCTTCTCTTTCCTTGAAGGTAATCACTGTTTAACTATGCCATTTAATTTTCCATCACTTTTATATTAGAAATACATACATTTGCATCTCCTTTTCTGATAAACAATAGCACACTGTTCACATGCCCTACACCTTGCTTTATTCACTTGAAAGTATGTCTTGAGGATGACTCCATAGTAGTGTATTTCTCACTGATTCTGAAAGTTGCCTAATACTCCGTAGTGTGGAAGGGGGCTCTGGGGCCTTACTGACTTGTGGGATGTCTCCCGTCTGTCGCTGCTGCAAGCAATGCCGCGTTTAGTAGTGTCCACCTCTCTTCGTAGTTTTGCCAGAGTACCTTTGGGCCAGATTTCTGCAAGTGGGACTGCTTCACTGCTAATTGTTCCAGCCAGAGACCACCAAGTGTTTTGCACCTCCACGTGCACCCTGCCCAGCTGCTCGTTTTCTCAAAGCCTGGGCAAGTCAGCCAGTCTCATGAGTTTTAGTTCGCGTTTTTAAAGAACTTACGAGCAATGCTGAACATCTTTTCTTAATAAGGTTAACAGCAATTGTTCTTTCTCTGTGGTATGTCTGACTATATATCTAGCCCAATTTTCTGTAAGGTTATTTTTCTTCTGTATTTTTAGAAGCTTTTTGAAAACCAGAGATACCAACACTTTGTAATAGAATTTTAACTTATTTTTCTCAGTTGCCTTTTTGCTTTTTGTTGTTGTATTAAAATGCACTAATCTGCATCTGTGGATATAATCGTACTTTCTTTCACCTTGGATCAATCAGTACGATAGATTACACCAAAGGACTTCCTAATGTGACCACCCATCCTTGCATTCACCACTTGGTTGTTAGTTTTTAACTGGGAGACTGAATTGCCTTTATTAAGCAGTTTACCAACTGGGCAGCATCCCACTGAGCAAGTAGAAGGGCGTTCCCTTAATTTTTTTAACATGCTGTTGGATACATTTTTGCATCAGTGTTAATAAATTAAATTAGTCTACAGTATTTTTTGGCTATAGTCTTTGTCACAGATCCAAAGGGCAGAGCTGGGACTCAATATCACACCTCTTTCACAACATGAATTTGGGAGTCTTCTTTCCTTTGCCTGCTCTAGAGTAATTTCCTAAGTTAAAATTCTCTTTTGCAAAGTTTGATAGAACCCTCTAGTGTAACTATCTGGGCCTGTTTTGTTCTGTGGGGGAACTCCAATTCTTTTATGACAAATGGTCTGTTTAGACTTTCTCCCTAGGGGTCAATTTTGTTAAATTGCTTTTCTCCAAAATTATCCATTTAATGTAGATTTTCAAATATATTTACATGGAATATTTTTACTATTTTCTTGTGTCTCTTTATTTCTAATTTCATGAATTGTACTGCCTCCCTTTTTCTTGAGTAGTTTAGCTATCAATCTTATTTTCTCAAAGAAACAGTTTATTTATTCATGCTATTTTTGTTGTTTTCAAACCACATTAATCTCTATCATTCTTTCTACTCTTTTTCTTTCTTCTGCTGTCATTGGGTTTACCTTTTTTTTTTAAAGTAATTCCACCGTGAAGGGTTGTTTTTTTTTTTAAGATTTTATTTATTTATTTTTAGAGAGGGAAGGGAGGGATGGAGAGAGAGAGAGAGAAACATCAATGTGCGGTTGCTGGGGGTCATGGCCTGCAACCTAGGCATGTGCCCTGACTGGGAATTGAACCTGCGATGCCTGGTTCGCAGCCCGTGCTCAGTCCACTGAGCTACACCAGCCAGGGCCCGGGTTTACCTTTTTGCCCCTAGTTTTTTTAGTGTGTTTATTCACTTATTTTACCTTCTAACTTTCATATAGGTATTTAATATTATAAACCCTTCTATAATAGCTGTTTAAGCTATTTCCCATAGATTCTGGTTTTCAGTATTACTATTTTCAAAAAACTCTATTTGAATTTTCCCTTTGACCCAGGAGTAAAATCCATGTTTTTAAATTTCTCCTCTTCCCCCTCCCCTTTTATTTATTTACTTACTTATTTATTTATTTTTAGAGAGGGAAGGGAGGGAGGGAGAGAGAGAGAAACATCAATGTGCGGTTGCTGGGAGACGTGGCCTGCAACCTAGGCATGTGCCCTGACTGGGAATTGAACCTGTGATGCATGGTTCACAGCCCACGCTCAATCCACTGAGCTATACCAGCCAGGGCCCCTCTCCCCTTTTAAACACACCTTCTGGATTTAGGGAGAGTTTGTCTTTCGTTCTAATGGTTGCCTGTATGCTAATACTTTTATGCAGCGCACACACCTCTTTTGGGCTACCGTCTACTTGCGCATGTGTGAGGACAGAATAATGTGTGTACACACACTGGTCTCTGCCCACCCTCCGCCTTTTTGACAGAGAGCTCCTGAAACCGTTGCAATTTCCTAGAGACAGACTTGTCTCTGTTCTAATGAGGAGACTCTGGCTGGCTCCCAAATAGGGGCCAGTCACCTGAAAGGCCAGGACATGATTAGAAATGTGGAATTTTTCAGCCCCAACCCCCCTGCCCCACTCTCCAGAGTGCGGAGAGAAGCTGGACATGGAGTGAGTAACCCATGTGCCTGTGTGATGAAGCTGAGAGCGTAGGGTTCCGAGAGCTTCTGGGTGAGTGGACAGTGCGGGTGGGAGAGAGTGGAGGCCCTGGCCCCTCCCCACAGTCCCCGCCCTCAGCGTCTCTCCCACCTGGAAGTACACCTGTATCGGTAAGTTCTTCTGCAAACAGTAAGTTAGGTGTTTCCCTGAGTTTTCTGAGCTGCCCAACAAATCAGCTGGCGCTGAGGAGGGGGTCATGGGAACCAGTGGGAAACACAGGTGACAGCTGGACTTGCGTCTGAGGTGGGGGCCGCCCTATGGGACTGAGCCCTTAACTGGTGGGGCCGGCTGCTCTCTCCAGGTGTCAGAATTGAGCTGAGTGGTGTCACAGGACAGCCTGGTGCGAGAACCCCACACCCCTGGTGCTGGGGGTGTTGTGTGTGGCAGGAGAAGCACAGGAGGGCTGGGGGTTTCCCGTACAGAACCCCAAGGAAACGGTCCAGAAAGCCCAACACCCCTGCCGTGGCCCTGCCCCAGCACCCAACCCGGGGCAGAGCCCTGCTCCCCACTAATGCCCGTTGCTGACAACAGGGCCCATTCTGCTTTTCCCACTCCCTCCCTGCTCTCCCCTCGCTGACAGCTGTGCTTTACACACAGGGGCCAAGAACCCTGGCAACAAATGAGCACCTATGTGTGTGCTGATACTGTGTTTCCACAGCACAAAACAACTGTATCTATTTCCAGACGCTGTGGCCACCCTGTAACTGCGAAGCACACAGCTACCACACCGCACACAGTTCCCATTATACCCATCTATGCTCAGCCACGCAAGCTAGCCTAGGTTCACTGTCACCGCTAGGGAGACACTGAGGTCTCTTCAGGAGTTCCGGGTGACTACGGCTTGTCCTCTAGACTCCTCAGGAAGCGTCATCAAGAATACTTTCCTGGCTCTGCCCAGGTAGCTGAGTTGGTTAGAGCATCAAACACCAAGGTTGCGGGTTCAATCCCCGGTCAGGGCACATACAAGCAGCAAAGAATGTACCAATAAGTGTAATAATAAATCCATGTTTCTTGCACGCTCTCTCTCTCCCCCTTCTTCTCTAAAAGTATCAATAAGTAATTTTTTTAAAGAATTATTTTTCTTTTACGGGGCACGGAGTCGGGGGATTAACAGCAGTTTCCAAGAGAGGGAGGTCTGTGCCCTCACAGGAAATGGCAGGCCAGACGTCTGTCACCTGTCGTGTGGCAGTGTCCACTGGTCTGTCCCGGCACCACCAGGGCTTCTGTCGCGGTGCTGCTGGGGCCCAGCCCCAGCTGCTGACCTGCTGCATCCGGCCAGCAACACACCTGTGATTCCAGAGAAGGATGGAGGACACGGAGCTCCTTGACAACCACGGAAAACTTACGTTCTTCCTTCTGGGGCAAATCTTGAGTCAAACCCCCTTGGAAACATTGCCCCTCGTTATCGTGCTGGAAGATGCAGCCGCAGACCCTAGAATCAGGTCTCAGCGCCGCCGACTGAGCTGTGACAGCACTGGGGATTGTTACGGGGGCAGGACCGCCGTCAGAGACCCCCTGGCCGCTGTCAGAAGCAGTGAGTTGCGCTAGAAAAGACAGGGCCGCAGCTCGGCTGGGTTCCTGGTGTGCATTTCCTCTTCACTTCCAGGAAAAAGGTGGGGGCGGCAGCGGCGCCCAGGGAAACAGGAACCTGCTAGGAGCCTCCGGGAAAGGCGCCTTGAGAGGCGGGCCTCCGTGGTTGCCAGGCAACCAAGGTAAACAGCCGAAGTCGCAGGACCATGGCCAACTACAGCGCCAACCAGGTGAGCGCCCTGTCCTCGTTTCTCTGACGGGTTTAGTTTTGCCTTTAAGAGTCTGCCTTGCGGCTGGACCCCGCGGGCAGGCAGGCTGGGGCGAGGCTGTACTGGGCAGGGGGCACAGGGTCCGCGGGAGGCGGCCCCGGCTGGTTGTGAGGTCTGAACTAGAGTGCGGCCGGCTTTCCGCACAGGGCCAGGGCCTAAAGGGTTTGGGCTTTGTGGCCAAGTGACAACACCAGAAGTATCATGTAGGTACTCACGTTAACGATAGAAAATACAACATTCAAAATATAACAGCTGAGTGCAACTTTTGTACACTAATGAAAAGAACAAAATTGTTTTGGAAGAAACATTTTGTTTAATTGGGACGCAAAGTTACTGCTCCCTTTTAGCAAATCAATTGCAAATGTTCATCTACGAAAGCCACTCATGGCTCCTCAGGTGGTCCCAAAGCAGACAGGACGGACCCAGCCCACGACCAGTTTGCTGACCACCGGTCTAGGCAAGAGACGTCTCATAAAAAGACTGTGGATCACAAATGCAATTTTAATTTTCTAGTAGCTACATAAAACTTTTTACAATATTTCATTTAGCCCAATAAACCTAAAATATTATTTCAACATTTAATCAATTGATTTTATTTAGAGAGAGGGGAAGGGAGAAAGAGTGAGAGAAACATTGCTATGTGAGATACACATTAATTGGCTGCCTCTCAAACACCCCTAACTGGGGCACTGGCCCCATGTGTCCTGACTGGGAATCGAACCAGCAACCTTTCCGTTAACAGGCCAGCATTCAATCCACTGAGCCACACCAGCCAGGGCTTAACCAATATTTTAAGAGTTATAATCGGATGTTTTACATTCCCTTCTTTGTACCAAGTCCTTAAAATCCGGTGTATTTGATGTTTACAAAGCACCTCCGTTTGGACTGCCACATTTCAAGTGCCCAACGGTGGCGGTGGGTGGTTGGAGGCTCCACATGGAACCCAAACACATCCAGACCAAACACACGACGTCCTCACTAAAGCCTTGCTCAGTTGTCCAGGCCTGTGGTCCTCAAAGCTGAAGAACTGGGTCCCCTTATCATCTCTTGGACCTGGGGTTTGGGGGTCTCACAGCGACGCTTGGCTCTCTCTCCACAGTATGAAAAAGCTTTCTCGCCCAAGTACCTGCAGAACTGGTCTCCCGCCAAGCCAACCAAGGAGGTATTCCTTCCTGCTCAGCTCAGCGCCCCCCGGCCAGGTTCTGGCTATGCTCAGTGCCGTGTGGTTCACTTCCTCTCCCCACTCCCTCCTCACCCTCCTCACCCTCCTCACCCTCAGCCCTGCCTCCAGTCCTCAGCTACCCATTTCCCAGCCCATTCCCCCAGCACTTCTCCCCCCACTTCCACCCCAGAGCATCCCGGCCCACGAAGGCTACACCCAGGTCATCGCCAATGACCGTGGTCACCTGCTGCCTTCGGTGCCCCGCTCCAAGGTGAGACCCTCACCTCCCTTCTCTCCAAGACCTGAAGCAAGAGGGGGGAGAATCTCCTGCCAGAGTTCCTTTTGATTCACACTGCAACGTGCGTGCCCCAGGCTCCCAGCCAGTCCCCCTGGCAGGACAACTGTATCTAGTGAGTGCCTGCAGGTGGCACTTACCCAGTGGTCACTCTGCCCAGTACAGCCCCAGGACACAGGATCAAGCCAGCAAGGGTCAGTGGACAAAACAGGGTAACCTGTGTGGGGTAGGGGGATGCTTTCCATCTTGTTTCATTTCCGCCCCACCCCAAAGGTAAGGACGAAAATAGGTGAACACGGGTCCTGCCAGTGGGTCAGTTTCTGGGGGTGAGGAATATTTCTTCCTCTTAGGCAAGTCCTTGGGGTTCCTTCATGGGCACCTGGCAGATGCCTCTGAAGATTCCCCCTGCCCGGGTGTCCCTGACGTCTCGTTCCGCTGCTGGTGCCGCCGCCCTCACCAGATGGATACAGAAGGATCCCGACTTCCTCAAGGCCTCCAATGGGCTGCGCCCAGAAATCCTGGGCAAGGTATCATCCACTCCTCCCACCGCACCACAAACCCTCGGGTCTCAATTCCAACTGCAAACACCTCCGTTATTCCACCGCTATTCCAGCAGGGGGCTCTCTGCCCCATCGTCTTCCCGGTCTAGTCCCCGGGGGGTCTGAGGACGCCCTACACACAGCACACAGCACAAAGTGGTGTTGATCCAAGCTCACGGGGAGGTCCAAGCACCAGCGACTCTACCTCTCCCAGGGAAATGGAGGGAAATGGAGACTTAGGGTTCTGGGTGAAGTGATCTTGGCCTGACCGGACTGTCTCCTCTTCCACCCCCTGCAGCCCGGGGACCCAGACAGTCGGAAGCAACCCCGGAACTCTGAAAAACAAGCATCAAATCCAGCCCCAAGTCCCGGCTCCCCAGCCCCACCCCAGAGCCCCCACCCCTCTGCAGGCCACACCCCAGGCCTCCCAGGCCCCCCAGGCCCAGGCTCTCCTGCGAGCCCCCCGGGGAGCCCCTGTGCATCCCACACTGGCACGTGTTAGTCCAGCCAGGGCCCCAAGACGCCAAGCTGGGACTCCTGGAGGGGCCTCCTGAGGAAACCTTTCTAGAGACAAGAATAAAGGAATAACCAAGACCCCAGTCAGGGGAATTATGGAAAAGAAGGCAAATTTGGAAAAGAAACATTGTTTGACTCCTAACTGATTTGGAACTTTCCCCTCCACCTGTGGCTGCCTCTCATCACTGGAACAGGGAGGAGGGTTAGAGGGATAACACCTGTGCAGGCTTGGTGGGATGGGGAGGCAGGGGGCGGAGACAACAGGACCCATCTGTCCCTGGATCCAGTGGGGTCCGTTTCAGCGATGATGATCCAGGGGACACTGGTCTGCACCACAGCACCCCCACCCACCCTTGTCTGTCCCCCGAGCACACCCGGGGTCAGCCAGACCCTGGTGCAGCAGAGCATGCCGCGTGCGGACAAGGCAGGAGGGAGAGGTACCGGAGCCACAGCGGGAGACCCTCCCCTTGGCTAAGGGCCACGTCTAGCGGCAGAGCCTGAGGGCAAGCACATCCCTTGCAAAAGCAGAGGAGGAGGTGGTTTAGGACAGAAAACAACCCTGACAACAGCCCAGCCCCTGCCCACCGCCCTGCCTCCAGCCCGTCTGGCTCGGCCCTGAGCCGCACCCTCCCAGCGCTGGCTGTTGAGCCCCATGCCCTTGCCCGGCCTTCTCCACCCCAGTGCCAAGTGTGCCCCATGGACACTGCACCTCAATCCCAGGACAAGCACTGAGGATGACTGGCAGGATGCCGACAAAGACCTCGCAGGGCCAGTCTAGCAGGAAGGCAGCCAGGATGTCACTTAGGGCCAAAGGCCGCTGTACAGGCAGCAGGTCCCCACCACAGGGCCACACCTGGGCAGGGCCTGCCTCCCCAGGACACCACTTAGTGGCCTCACCATCCCTCTTCTCCCCCCCACGACTTTCCCTGACTGGCCACCAGCATCACAGCAGCACCCTGCACACAGGAGTTGGGGCCCGAAGGCCTGGGCTCTGGGCCCTGAAAGCAGCCAGTCTCCACTTCGAGGTGGAGACCTTTGCCAGGCTGTGCGGCCATCCCTGCTCTTCCTCTCTCCTCTTCCTCTCTCCAAACCTCAGTCCTTAGCTCAGCTCTCTCAGTTCCGCCTCCCCTGCCCCCACTCCCTCCAGGCTCAGCTCCACTTGTGTGCCCAGTGGGAGCAGGAGCTGGAGTGGCCCAGCTCTCCCTGTCTGCCGTCTGTCTGTCCTTCTGTCCGTCCATTCATGACTTCCTTCCATCTCTGAGGCTCCTGCGCGACAGTGACTCTCTGGCCCCCGAACCTGAGTCCCTGAGCATCTCCCAGCAGTGGAATGAAACATCTCCCTACTGAGCAAGGTCAGCGACCAACGGGAGGAAGCCAGCTCCTCCTCAGCTGCCACTCCTTGGGCTTCTCTCAACTTCAAGGAGACTCAAAGATGAAATGAGTTTTTTAATCAATCTCAGAAAAATCACATGAATTTGGATTAGAAAACATGACAATAAGAGGCTTGTTTTTCTGAAACTGCAAGAAAAAAATAACCACAGGTTCAATAACAATCTTCTGGATCTTTCTTTTGATCAAAAACTATGTATCTTCTCCCCAAAGCACATCCTCTGAGAGCCAACTCACCCTCTTTGCCCCCTCCAGCTGGGATCAGCCACCTCCCCAGCCCCCACTGTGTGGGTGCAGGAGACCCTGGGCAGAACTGTCCTGTGAGCCAGCAGCCCACAGGCAGTGGCACCCAGAGCCCCACCCCCAGTCCCCACAGCAGGGGCCACAGAGCTGGCTTTGTTTCCACTGTCTCAGGAAGAAGGAGCCAAGAGCTGATCCTCAGCACAAACCAAGGAGAGAAGGGGCCCCCAGGCCCCAAGCTGGCTGTACGCGGGGGCAGGAGAAGAGAGTCTCTATGTTACTCCACCTTTAGGAACGAGGCAAACGGCCCTGCTCCCCGGCTGTGCTTCTCTAAGGGGCTCTGCTGCTGAGCTTCAAGGGCAACTGCATGCACAATAGGGTCAGACACGTCGGGAGACTCTGCCCCGGCTGGAGGGAGGGTGACAAAAGGAAGTCAGGCCCACTAATCATCTGTGGGAGGATGGAGCGGGGCCTCAAGATGCTCACATGGCCGCCAGACCCACAGAGGACAGCACAGTGAGAACCAGGACCACCACACCTGACTGGTAGAGCTGCGGGATCTTCAGGCCCTTCCCGAGGTCCCACATCTGCAGGAGGAAGGAAAAGGGAGAGTGTCAGCAAGCAGCAATCTGGTCACTGTCATGGATCCCTTCTCAGAGGGAGACCCCTGTCGGCTGGGGTCCGGAGAAAAGCCTCCTCCCCATGCCCACCATCACCTGCAGACACCCAGAGGGTGGTGCCCGCCACCACTTGCCCCAAGGACAGAAAGGCACCCTTGTCTCCTGCACAAGAGCTTCCAGACGGAACCAGGGAAGCCTTCCCAATGACGCCCAAACCAGTGCTGCCCAGAGAGTGTCCCTCCACACCCCGGACCCTCAGGAAGCCAAAAGGGTCACAAGGTGGAAGTTCTGTGGCTGAGTCTGCAAACATCCGACTGCAGACTTCTCACACAAAGAGCTACTGCTGGCAGTGACGGGGTGGCGGGTGACTCTCCGGGATGCCGGAGACCCTGTCACTTCCCCACTGCTCGTCTGCAAGGCGGCCGTCAAGCCCACAGGGCTACAGCCGTCCCAGACGACAGAGGCCCTGCTCCGCACTCAGAAGAGAAGCAGACACTCACTGGGCATAAGAAAAGCCTCACCTTAGCTCTGAGATACTGCAAAGCCCCCTCCACCCCCCCGACCCCTGCCGGGGCCAAGAAGTGACTGAGGAAGCGGGTCACTAATCTCAGGTGACAGCTCAGGTCTCGGGACAAGAAGTCCAGGCAGGAAATGCCCTTCCTCCAGACCTGCCCCTTCAGGGAAGTCACGTCACCCTGGACCACTGGACGGGGACCCGGGACCAGCTGGCAGACAGGCCGAGTGGCACAGGCCGTTCACGCTCACTTTCCTACCCACTGACACGGCTCCTGGACCAGGCTGATGTCCAGAGTGCTCGTCTCTGGACTCTAGGGTGGGTTACAGACCAGGCTAATGTCCAGAGTGCCCGTCTCTGGACTCTAGGGTGGGTTACAGACCAGGCTGATGTCCAGAGTGCTGGTCTCTGGACTCTAGGGTGGGTTACAGAAGGTCAGATTAGGGCAAAAGCGCCAAAGGGCAGAGGCCTCGGGTTCAGAGGAAACGGAAACCAGAAGGAATGGAAGTGCGTGTCTCCCCGGAGAAGACACCAAGACCAAGGACAAGGAGAGGACAGTGTCTGGGAGCCCAAAGTGCTGGGGTGGGAGCCATCTCCTTTATGAGAGGGGACACCTGTCTGAACAGACCCCAAGGTCACAGAGGACAGTCCTCAGGCCACCAAAAGATGCCTAAACCCAAGAGCACACTATGGGGCCCCCAGGCCAAGGTCTGTGGAAGCCGCCCACCTTCTCCAACAGCTCAAAACAAAGGCCAGAACCAGCTCGAGCTCTGGGCGGCAGGCGTGGGGCTGAAACAGCAGCTGTTCACCGGCTCACACTGCAACCCTGTGCCGGCACAGCAGGTGTCAAGCATGTGTGACACATGTGCCCTCCCTGCCACACGCAGGACCTGGCTGCAGGGGCCTCTTTCACGAGCAACCCTCTTAAAACAGGCACAGTGTCTGCCAGGCCTCATGGCGCTGAGCTCCGTCCTGGTCAGCGCCCCCAGCAGCCCCCGGGCCGAGGCCCCACACGGGAAACTTTCAGGACAACGCTGAACCCAGACAGTGAAGGACTGGGTCCCACCACCCCCGCCACGCCCATCACCCAGGAAACATGCCCACCTCCACGGACTCACCAGGTGCCGGACCCCGTTCCAGGTGTGGTAGGCGAGAGGGAAGGCGAGAGCAAACTTGGCCGTGTGGATCAGCGCCGGCCCCAGGCCCAGCGACTTCACCAGGTCCAGGTGGGACTCGAAGGTTCCAGGCAGCACCAGGGCCGACAAGCCGAAGAGAGAGACCCCTGAGGAGACACACGCACAGGCTTGTCCGGCCGCCTGCCGGCCACAGCCACGCGCCGCACGGGCTGGCTCTGCGGCCACCCAGCTCGTCTCCAGCCACCTTCCTCCGACGCACCCACACTTCCTTTTCCTGACCCTTCCTTTCACTGCTGTCTGCCCGCCTGGTGATTCACCTGTCCCTCGCCCGAGTTCCAAGGCATTTCCGTGGGCTGCCCCAGACTTCTCGTCCACCTGTCAGCATGAGAAGTCGTGAGTACTCAGCCCCTAGAGAACCTCAGCAAGGGAAGGGTGTTACTAGCCTTCTCTCTCCATCTTTTAAGGGATCGTCTGTAAAGTTCTTTTTCAGTAAATTCTATTTTAAAGTCACACCAGTGTCATCACGCAACATGCATTTTAGAATTTCTGCACTGGCCATTAAATCCCTACAGTCTGAGTAAGTCTTCCCATGGATCTGTCTGGGCCGGCTGCCCTGTTACTGGAACAGACGAGAACACCAATCTTGGTGATGCCCACGGTCGGCCGGGCTGTGTCCCCACTGGTCAGCACGGCTGTCAGCACTCCACCCTACCCCCTGCACCTCGCACCAGGCACCCCACACCCCGTGCCCCTGTGCAGGGTCCTTTCGCCCTCCCCCCTGCTCCTCACAGACTTCCAACCACCCTTCCTGTGACTCCTTCAGCTGGCTTCGCCTCTGGGACCTCATCTCTACTGAAAAGCCATCACAGCGCATCATGAGTATTTATTTGTCTTACTCCTGGATGCCTCTACCCTGGAGGGGAGAGTCTGTTACTATCAGCTCCAGTTTCCAATGCGTAACAGATTAACCAGAAGGTCGGAGGAATAAGCAAACATCCCCGGGTGTGTTCGTTTAGCAAACAAAAATTCCCTAAGCACCTACTGAGTGCTAGTGGATGTGAATGGTATGTAAGATAGGCTAATTTACAAAAACCGAGCAAAGTAATGACAAATTATGTTATAAAAACTGTGACAGAAACACAAGTGTAATAAGACCTAGAAATAGCAGCTACTTTAGACGTGGCTGTCAGCAGAGCGCTCTGTGAGCTGACAGCTTCGATGAGGAACTGAGCACGCAAGACGCGGGGAGGGGCGCACGCTTCAGGTCCGGGCAGACAGCACGCGGTGGCTCTGTGCCAGGGCCTGAAGAGCAGTGTGGCGGCGGCAGGGCGGGGGCAGGGCGAGGACAGGCAGTGAGGAGTCAGACACGGGCCAGCCAGGCACTTTAGGCCATGGGGAAGATCTGAACTTTCATCGAAGGAGAAAGACAGAGAGTGATATAACAGTAACGGGAAGATTCTAAGTGTGACATGACTCAACTTATTCAAAAGGTTTCTTATCGTTCTTGCTGTTCTGTGTACCCCAGAACACACAGATCACAGCTGCCGGACTGGTTCGTTTCCAGCTGACATGGGACGCTCTCCGGTCCAGTGCCCGACCCCCCAAGAGACCGTTCCTATCACCCCTACTTACTGTGCTGCTCACCCTGTTCCCGTGAGTCAACACCCAGGGTCGAGTTCCTTGAAACCCCATCAGTTCCAGGAGAGGCCCGATTAATCTGCCCACTCCACAAGGAATGCCCGAGGCACGGACAGTGCACTGAGCTGCCCATCGCCCACCTGCCTGCGCCCTCTCCCTGCAGGACTGGAGCACCACAGGGACCACTGGCCTACAGAACCAGTCTGCACATGGTTTGGGAAGACCATGATCTAAGCCAAAGAACACGCGGCCATTAACAAGAATAAAGACGACAACGACACAAATAATTATTAAGTACAGTTGTGAAAAAACACACACTCGTACTGGCTTGGGTAAATCCCTCCCATTGACCTGCCAATGAGCCACCAAGGCTCAACCACAAGAGAAGGGTGCACTCAGCCCACACAGAGGGCACACTTCGAGTATCCAGCCTGGGTGACGGGAGGCTGTGCCACGGGACCCTGCAGGACACCTACTACATTAGGCAACTAAACCAAGACAGAGTCAAAACAGCTCTACCCGACACACAGAAACAAACACAGGGAGGTGCCAAAACAAAGGGACAAAGGAACATGGCGCAAATTAAAGAACAGATCAGAACTCCAGAAAAAGAGCTAAAACGAAATGGAGATAGGCAACCTATCAGACACAGAGTTCAAAACACTGGTCATAAAGATACTCAAGGAACTCAGCAAGGACCTCAGCAGCACATAAAAGATCCAGAAACAAAAGATACACTAATTGAAATAAAGAACAATTTACGGGGAAACACCAGTAGAGTGTATGAAGCCAAGAAACAAATCAATGATACAGAACACAGGGAAGCAAAAAAACAGCAATCAGAACAAGAAAAAAAAGAATCCCCCCAAATGAGGATTGTATAAGCAGCCTCTGGGACAACTTCAAGAGGTCCAACATTTACATCATAGGTGGGCCAGAAGGAGAAGAGAAAGCAAGAGGTTGGGAATCGACTTGAAAACATACTGAAAGAAAGCTCCCCTAATCTGGTGAAGGAAACAGACATGCAAGTCCAGGAAGCACAGGGAGCCCCAAACAGATGGATGCAAAGAGGCCCACTCCAAGACACATCATAATGAAAATGCCACAGGTTAAAGATAAAGAGAGAATCTTAAAAGCAGGAGGAGAAAAGCAGATAGTTACCTACAGGACAGTTTCCATAAGACTGTCAGCTGAGTTCTCAAAAAGAAACCTTGCAGGCTAGAAGAAATTGGCAAGAAATATTCAACGTCATGAAACGCAAGAACCTACATCCAAGATTACTCTATCCAGCAAAGCTATCAGTTAGAATGGAAGGGCAGAAAAAGAGCTTCCCAGACACGAAAAATCTAAAGGAGTTCATCATCACCAAACCATTACCTACATGAAATGTTAAAGGGACTTCTTTAAGAAAAGGAAGATCAAAACTATGAACAATAAAATGGCAAAAAATACAAATCTATCAACAATTGAATCTACAAAAACAAACTAGGCAAACAAGAATAACAAAGACAGAACCATGGATACAGAGAATGTTTTGATGGCTGCCAGATGGGAGGGGGTGTGCGGGAATGGGCGAGGAAGCAGGCAGATTAAGACGTAAAAATGGAAGTCACAGAACAGCCATGGGGATGTACCGTACAGTGTAGGAAATGAAGCCAAAGAACTTACATGCGCAGCACGGACATGAACAGTGGTGGGGGCACTGCCCGCGGGAGCTGGGGGTGCTGGGTGGAGGGAGGCAAAGGGGGAAAAACTGGGCCAACTGTGACAGCACAACCAATAAAATACAACTTCAAAAATAACATATTAAAAAATAAAATAATAATATCCCAAAATAAACATTCAGTTTTGGCCATGGTTAGCAAATGAATACTTTCACATCCCGAGCCCCTGACCTGGACTACCATCATCCAGGGTGACACGCATGCTTGGTGACAGTGGGAACTGCAGCCTGAAAACAAACTGCTCCCCCTCCCGACCCCCCTCCCCGTGTTCCTCACATCCCATCTGCTCACCAACACCACCCATTGAGCAGCAGGTGTCAGTCTGCTCACGGCAGGACTCAAGTCCGGAGGAACAACCCAACTATGACCTTACAGTCACAACAGCCTCATCTTGAAGTGCATCCCACTGTTTCAGTGCAAGCAGGTTAGAAACCAGAAGCTACCCACGAATTCCCAGGCCACACCGATCACCCTATACCTGGGTCCCAACAGCCCTTGACCAGCCAGAGGAATGCACCGTCGACCTCAGCGGGGAGTTCCCACCCTCCCGTGGTCACCAGCAAAACTAATCTGACTACCAATAGGGGAGAATTAGCTTTCGATTCCTCCTGCCATGGTCTCGCTGCAGCTCCCTAAATACGGGATGCTACATTTCGACCCCCAGCCCTGCAGACGACCACTTCAGTGAAACAGTCCTCGGAAGCCCAGGAAGGGCCCTGAAGGACATTATGAAAAACAGTGTGTGCATGTCTCCAGCATTAGCCGAAGAACATTTTAAAACCCCGCTGACCCTCGTCTTGTGGAAAGACGCACCAGACCCGACACCTACTCGCGCATGCACCGCGGACCTGGGACGACCCCCGCCCCGAGGAGGACCAGCACACGACGCTCGGCGGCTGCACTGCACTGCACGCCGACAGGCCTTCGGGCCTGCACCGGGGCGCTGAGCCTGGAGAGTGAGTCTGCTGGCCCGCCCGTGCTGGGGACAAGGAGCGAGGGCAAGACTGCGCTTCCGCGAGAATGCGGCTGATGACTGGACTGCTGGACTGTGTTAGGCCCTGTTCAGTCAGCCCTCATCTCCACTACATGTCTGTGTATCTCTGCTCTCTGTGACTTCAGTACGTACGCCCGCGGGACGACGCCCACGGGACGCGCTGGGGACGACTGACAACCCCTTAGACCCAAGCGTGACGGGAACTCGCAGTTCACTGTTAAAGGAGTGAACAAACCAAAGGCCTGAACGGACTCCTTTTCTCTAAATCGAGCTGCCGAGCTGCCAAGGAGGTGGTGCCTAGAGCCAGAGAAACAGTGAAGTTCTTCCCAGGAGTGTGCGCACATGCGTGTGCACACACAGACATACCTGCACTCAAGGCTACACCAGTGCCACGGTGGCAGATGGACATCGCCATGGGAAGGGACCACCTGCAAAGAAACAGACACAGGCACCTGAACGAAGGGAAAGACGGCCCCCCTCGAGAGTGCCCCTCGGCAGAGAGAACGTAAACCACTGGGAGAACAGCCAGCATCTAAACACGAAAAGCGAGCAGCAGCCTTCCGACTCCTGAGTGTGCACCTTCTGGTCTGGAGATGAGAGCACTGATTCCTGGAAGCAGCGTCGCTCCCCTGGACCAGACTGTGCCGCTGACGGAGCTAAAAGGAAGAACCAGTGACAGCCCCAACCCCTCCCTCCCGAGCAGAAATACTGCGGGCCGAAGACACCCATTCAGGTCGCCTGTGGTTAGAAAACAGTCACCAGACTACAAGGCCCTTCGGTCTCCCAGTCACAAAACTGAAGCAGAAGAAAACCCACGTGAGTCCCACTTACCTGCTGGTTCACATGCTCTCGATCACCCTCAGACCCTGCTGTGTTCCCGAGCGCATGTTCCAGGCACAGCTGACACACGACGACACCGTGCTAATCTGAGGTGCAGAGCATCGTGACTGGACGTCCGCGTGGCTTCTGAGGGGACCCCCTGGCGAGCCCCTCTGACAGCACACGTTCCCGCACGATTCCTGACAACACGCCCGTGACTCTTTCTACAACTAGCAGTCAGTACTTCCTCGTCACTGCACCTTTTTCAGCCAGCCCTGCAGAACCCCTGCCATCTGGAAGCCACCCTCCTGTTCCCCGTATCCGTGGCATTTGTGCACCCCAGAATACCCGCACTGAGCAGCCCGATCATTCCTGAACAAACCGCCTATTCCAAACTTTCTGACCCAGCTTTGCTGGGTTAGTGCGCTTCTTAATCCCCGGTAGCTCTGCTTTCTCATCAGGCTGCTTTTTCAATCGTGTTCGGAATCGCCAACCTCCCCGGTGTTTCTACAGAAGCACAACCACCCTGCTATCCCCGGGACTGGTCTTCAGGCTCAGAGGGAGCTGGTCAGGAGCTGGAGAGGCCAGCGGCGCCTCTGTCCTGGAGAGTCTGCTCAAAGACAATGCTCCACGTAGAGCCAGGCCATGCATCCAACACGCAAGTAGGTTAAAGAGATCTGAGGGAGAGTCTATGTACGGAAAATGGTCACGGTGAGAGAGGAGTGACGTCCAAAGAACCCAGGGAAGCTGGCCAGGTTCTGCTCTGGACTCAGAGACTGAACAGGACAAGCACGAAAGGCGGGAGAAGAGCTACATAACAAAGGAAACAGGAAACAAAGGCATCCTTTCGTTAGAAACATCAGGAGACTGAAACCCAGAGGGAGCTGAGGCTGCAAAAATGCCCAGGACAACAAAATGGGGCCTTACAGCTGTCCCCAGGAAAGCAAGCCCCCTGACTGGGCGGGACAGAGCAGAGCACTCAACCACGCTGAGAGAGAGAGGGCTGTCAGACAGAAAGAGACGGAGTACACACTGATTTCAGAGAAATAGAGAGAGAGGGAGGGAGAGACAGAGATGGGGAAAGTAAGATGTAGCTCAGCACCCCCAGTGCACCTGGGGCCCCCAGCCAGAGGGCGCAGACACGCGGATCGCCCAGCCGTCTCTTCTGGAGACGGGAGAAACCACGGTCTGGCTGGCCTGGTGCAACGCAGGTAAGAAGAGTTCATTTTCCAGACAAGCACACTTCCAGCCCCACCCCCAGGGGCAGGGGGTGTTCCAGGGCCTCGTCATTGCCTATTAGGCAAGAGGACACCACAACGGTTTTGCCCAACGAACAAAATGCAGCAGAAGCAACACTGCCTGAGCCCCAAATCACTGTCCATCAGTCCCCATGTCCCTCCCCCTCTGTCTCTCCACCCATCCATCCCTGGGTCCCTCCTCCTTCTCTGGGGAAGCTCACAACAGCCTGTGAAGCACCTCATGTGGACAGAAAACGAGGGCCGTCTAACAGCCTGAGCCAACCCAAGACATGTGAGGAAGTGGGCCTTCAGACTCATCTGGCCCCTGTGGGTTCCAGCGGAGGCCTCAGGCACCACAGGGTGAAGTCATCCTACTATTTCCTGTTCACTCACAAGTCCAGTGCAGACAATCAGGGCTGTTCTAATTCACTTACAGAAAAGACGATCACTAGCAGCCTGTGACTTTCCTGATAAACACTTTTTCAGGACACACTGGAATCCTCCTGAACACAGATTATAGCTTATCCACCCTTGCGTTTCCAACGCCCAACACACCTGCTGGTTTGCAATGTGTGTGCGTTGACTCCTCGCACTGTGAGTGGGACGCTCATCAAAGCAAGCCAGAGGCCTGACCAGCTGGCTCAGTGGGCTGGGCGTCATCCCCCAAAGCGAGGGGTCGCCGGGTCAATTCCTGGTCATGGCACATGCTTGGGTTGAGAGTTCGGTCCCTGGCTGAGGACATGTGAGAGGCAATCAACTGGTATTTCTTTCTTGCACTCATGTTTCTGTCCCCCCTCTCTTTCTCCCTCCCTTCCCCTCTCTCTAAAAATAAACAAATAAAAATCTCTTTAAAAGAAGAGAAAGAAAACTAGAGACAGGATATGTGAATTTCAGCAACAATCTAACAGTTGGGCTGCAAACAATACCATCAAGAAGATAACAGCTGTTCTGCTGAGAAGACACACAGATGCCCGACGTGTGCACGGAAAGCCGCTCACCACCGCTCACCACCGCTCACCACTGGGGGTGCAAACCGAGGCCCGGTTCCCCCCCCCCCCGGGACGACTGTTGTTACAACGGCAGCGGCACGTCTCGGTGAGGACGTGGAGACACGGGGACCTCCGTGCACTGCTGGTGGGAACACACAGTGTGCCGGCCCCTCAAAGTGCAAGCCCCAGAACTGCCGCGCACTCTCGCACTTCCACTCCAAGACATACCCGGAAGAAATGGAGGCAGAGACTGCACTCCAAGTGCACAGCAGCACCACCCACAACTGCCACAGGGTGGAAACCACCCGAATGTCCGTGGGTGGATGAACTCCGCACAATGTGGCCCATACGAACCCCCGCTTTTAGCAAGAAGGAGATTCTGACACGGCAGCCACATGGACACGTCATGCTGAGCGCCACAAGCTGGACCCAAAGGACAGACAGGGCACAACTCTCCTTCACAAGGGCCTAGAGTGGTCAGACTTGTGAAACGGCAAGCTGACTAGAGACTGCTGGGGGCGGAGGGACTGGGCAGCACTGTCCCCCGGGAGAGCTGCAGCCCACAAAGACAAGAGGACTCCGGAAACAAGTGGCGGTGATGACAGCACACCATTGCGACTGTGCCTGAGGCACTGCACCACGTGCTTCAAAGTGGGCAACAGGCTGGCTTTTACGTGACGCCCACTCTACCGCCACCACAGAGCCACTCTCCGGCAGCCAGCTGGGAGTCCTCCGTGTCAGGCGGCTTCTCAGAACCGTCTCTGAGGGGTCAGCTGCGGACCTGGTCTCCCTCACAGCACACCTGCGTGTCACTCAGCATGAGTGTTATATATACTCTTTTTGCTTAACCAATCAATCAAATGAAAACTTTTTTAAAAAAACTAAAAAGACAACCCAATTTAAAAAGGCGCATAGCCCTTGGACATACATACATACATTTGCACACAGATATACAAATGGCAAATAAGCACAGCCAAAAGATGTTCAACATCATAAAGGGCAGTCAGGAAAAGAATGGGGCTTAGAGCCCTGGCTGGTGTGGCTCAGTGAACTGAGCACAAGCCTGTGAACCAAAGGGTCACCGGTTCAATTGCAGTGAGGGCATATGGGTTGTGGGCCAGGTCCCCAGCAGGGGGGCGCAACAAGCAACCACACATGGATGTTTTTCTTCCTCTCTTTCTCACCCCCTTCCCCTCTCTCTACAAATAAATAAATAAAAGCTTTTTTAAAAAAGGGCTTAGATCTATCCTGTATAGTTCCCAGTAGAACTAGAGCCACTGGATAAAGGATATAAATTGAAGTAATTCCATAAAATAAGGCTCTTTTTGACGATAAGAGAAATTTCCAGTGGAAAAGGGTGATAGTGAGCTCCCTGTCACTGCAGGTGTGCAAGCACAGGTAGGCAATCACTTGTGCAAATACTGCAGGGAACACCCACTCCTTTGGCACAATGGTGGCTTTTAAACATGTTTTTTGAGCAGCACCCTTTCTTCAAATGTAAAACCCTAATACAGAAAATGGACCAGGTACGTAAGTGCCAGGTTGCTCGGGTCAATGGGGCGGGGGTCTGCAGAGCAATCTGCATGCTGGCCCGCCCCTCCCAACTGCCTACTACACTCAGTGGGCACCCCAACGAGGCTGATGATCTGATTAAATGTTAAGGGTCCTTCCAAAACTTAGGCACTAAAAAGTTTTATCCAACATCCTTTTGAAGGACTCATTTGCTCCTGGTAACTTAATCCCTGGACACACTTTGCTTTGGTAAACGGACTCAGTATATTAAGAGACAAAGAGTGCTTCAGAAACTGCTGACTCAACCGTTTGCTTCCGAGCCTGCCCGAACCCTCCAGAACTCAGGGACAGAACATGGGTCTAGATGCCTCGGTCCTCCTTCCCACCCTGTCACCTGGGAAGCAGTCCCACAGTCGCTGCTGTTTCTTTTTTCCACACGCGTGTCTCAAGTTTCAAACCAAGACAAAGCTCACCACCCTACTACCATTTGTAATATGACCTGTGAAAAAAGGCCCCGGCTTAAAGTAGATTCAGAATAATCTGAGAGTTCTTCATCATCAGAATCCTCCCCAAATCTTTTATCTTAAAAAGACCTTCACCGTAAAGTAGTGAAGGCTGAGGTCCCTCATCAACGTCCTTCTGTTTGGACGAGGGATATTCATCCAACCCTGCAATCAGAATTATTTCTGGAATCCGGCTTGGAAGAAATCTGAAGGGCGGTGGTATTTGTGGAGGCGGTTAAAACACGGCCAGCCCCACTGGCAGGGGCCCAAGCAAGAGGGCGGCAGAACCCGAGATGCTGGGTTAGCTAGAAAGGAGCAGGGCTCGGGGAGGGCGCTGGCATGCCAGCCATCGATGCGACATCTGAGGACATGACATAACAGACACACGCAGCTGTGTGCACACACAAGTCCCAGCTCGCTCCACGGAAAGGGCCTGGACGCCACAACACCCTGGTGACCGCTGCACACCCAGCACCAGATCACGATTCCACGGGAGCCGCACCAGCTGAGGCCCAGACAATCTGAACATCAAACAGATGATAGTAACGGTGTAGCCCTTTGGCCAAAACAGTAAAACATCTACCCATCTCCACCTCCCTGTTTCTGGCTCCTAAAACCCTACGATCTCCCGAGTGATGGGGCACTAGGAGCACCTTCTGTTCTAACATTTGGTCTCTGACCCTGGTTCCTGACACAGTTCCCACATCCACTGGGATTTCCTGGGTAGAAAGAGTGTCCTTTGTTCAAATGAGGTGACTCTGAAAGTGGGCTGTCACCAGAAAGACCAGAACATGATCACAAGCTTGAACTTTCAGCCTCAGTCCCACCTCCACCTTCTTCCAGGGAGGCGGGAGGGACTAGAGGTTAATGCATCATGTGATGAAGGATGGATGGAGGTAATGAAGCCTCCATAAAAACCCCAAAGTATGGAGATCAGAGTTTTCAGGAGGATGGGGCACCCCAACTCCACAGGGACGGAGCTCCTGTAACCAGGACCTTTCACACAGAGAGGTGCCACAGGGGCACCTGGCTGCTCATCTGTAACACCCTTCACACTAAACTACATAACGTAAGTAAACGTTTCCAGACTCTATGAGCCCAAATCGCTGAACCCAAGGAGGGGGTGGGGGAAAGCCCTGCTGACAGCTGGCCAGTAAAGTACAGGCCGCAGCCCAGGACCATCACGCGAAGCAAGGGCAGGCGTGGGGCACTGCACCCCTCACCTGCGGGCCTGCGCTAACGTCAGGGGTCAGTGCCGCAGCTGAATCATAGGCTGCCCAGCTGGTGTCCGGAGCTGGAAAAGTGGTTGGTGTGGGAACAACCCCTACACATTCCGAGGCAGAAGTGCTGAGTGGAGAAGAAACTGCGGTGTTTTCCCTTTAGTCGGTTTCACGAGAGTAGAGGGAAATGAGTGTGCTTCTCCTCTGAGGGATCCTTGCATCTGCACCAGTAGGAAAGAAAGCTTTACCCTAGCAAGAAAGAAACTGAAAAGGCACGACGGAATCCGAAACATCACAATTTGGAGCCCAGCACAATAACCACGGGTTCAGGTGGGCAAAAGTGTGACGAGAATCAGCATGTTCAGTCTCAGGGTGCGTCCCCAGGAGATCAGCACTCACTGGAACACACAGACCCAGCAGACACCCCTCACCCGGTGACGACAGTTCCCATCACTGGCAGCAGAACAGACGAACCACCAGGCGCCAAGAGCACGGCACCCAGAGAGCTCCTGCCCAAACATGCAAGTCACGGAAGCGCACCAGGCAGGCCAGACCTCTGGAAGTGTCCAGGCCATAAAAGATCAGGAGGGAGTAAGACACCGCTCCACCCTGAAGGAGGTTCAACAGACCACTGAAAGTGTCAACGCCATACGCTCTCGGTGGGATGCGGGCCCTAGGAAGGACACTACTGGGACGACCGGCAAATGTGGCGAGGGGCTGAGGGACAGACACGACCTGGGTCAGCGGTCATTTCCTGCGTGGGACGACTGGACGATGGAGAGTCCTCGAACTCAGGGGGCACGTGCTGAAGTGTTAAGGGACCGAGGCAGGCAGAGTAACCACCTCCCTAGAGAGGCACACACGCCGGTCTCTGGAACCTGTGAGTACTGAAGGCTGCAGAGGAAACAAAGGGTGCTAAGAGGCCCCCCTAAAGACAAGGAGACCAGCCTGGATTATCTGGACGGGCCCCAGAGAACCACAGGGTCCCTGAATGTAGAAGAAGCTGGCCGAAGAGGACAGTCGGAGAAATGTGTCAATGGAAGCCCGCCAACTGATGACCAGAGATGAACTTGACCCAACACTGATGGTTCTGAACATGCAGAAAAGGCACAAGCCAAGGAATCCAAGGCAGCCTCCAGCAGCTGGGAAGACCAGGAGCCCACCTGCCCCCGAGCCCCCAGAAGGGCCAGCCTTGTCCCCGCCCTGACTTCAGCCCAGGGCGGCTCTGTGGGGCTCCGCCCTCAGAACTGCAGGGCAACAATGTGCTGCTTCAGGCCACAAGGTCTGTGCTGGCTTGTCGGCGATGGAGCAGAAATGTGACACTGGAGTATTGGGGCCATCGCCTCTGCACCTGCCCCTGACTCACTCAGGAGTGCAACACCTTGTGAATCTGCGTGATGGTGCATGGGAGCGTGTGTGCCCTTTCTGCAACACTGACACAAATCTAAAACTGTTTCAAAAGA
The DNA here is from genome assembly GCA_004024845.1 of Tonatia bakeri. Classification (NCBI taxonomy): domain Eukaryota; kingdom Metazoa; phylum Chordata; class Mammalia; order Chiroptera; family Phyllostomidae; genus Tonatia; species Tonatia bakeri. The sequence continues at coordinate 11,043 of PVIA01011669.1, read as the reverse complement.
ACATTTTTAAACTGATAGCATTTTGACATGCCAGGATTTCCCAAATGGTAGCTGTGTAAGGCAGATTACCCTTCCAAGGCCAGAAGACAGAATTCAGTCATCTTCTTGCAACAGGCCTGAGGAAAATAACCAGGGGCTGCGGGCCGGTCCAGGACTTCCGCCCACTCCGCCCGGGTTTCCTAGTCCCAGAGCCCTCACCTGTAGATGGTGATGTGAGGAGACAGGGGACGGTTTGACCCAAGGTTCTTATTCCAGAATCTCTCCATCTCTTCTTTGGCCGTGGTTCCCAAAGGGACAGCACTGCAACGAAACCGGAGGGTTTTTAAATGATTAAAAGTAAAGTCGGTTTAAGTTTTTTATATAACAAAACATTGAAATAAAAAAAGGTGAGCTGCGCTGGATGCGCCACCGTGTAAGGAAAACACGCGCGTCCACTCCCCTCACCTTCACGCACGTCTGACTCGGTCGGTCGTTAACCTCGACCGCCCAACGAGGCCGAATCAGGCTCCTTCCCCGCCCACAACGCACTGCTGCACCAGCAGACGCCCCTTCCGGCTGCGGACCGAGGCAGACCTGCTGCCTCAGAACCACGTGCAGGAGCGCACGGCCCTCCCCCAGCCGCGTGTGCCACCTCACGCCGCCCCGCCTGCCCTCCTCTGGCTCCCGAGTCTCCCTCTCAGGCTCGTCAGGACACCAGGAGGTGCGCTCAGCTCAGCGCCTGTGGACGGCTGCCTGGCTTCCCCTGGCACTGGGCTAGGCTGAAGCCGACTACGGAACAGCGACGTCAACAGTTTAACGTATTGTGCGCCTACACCGGACAGGACGCCACCCTCCTGAGAGAAACAAGTAAAGCATCCTGACTCCTGCAATGCAACTGCAAGGAACGCAGAGAAAATAATAACAATAATTACACATGTAACAAACTACGTTAAGTTATCAATATTAGGCCAATTTAGATGTACAAAAATACCAATTTCACATGACACAACCTAAAATACACCCTGGTAAGCAAACACAGCAAAATTTTAACAACTGATGAACCTAGGTAAATGGTGTACAGAACTTCCCTGTGTCATTCTTCCAATTTCTCTGAATGTGTATTTCCAAAATTAAAAGTAAAAAAAAAATAGTAACACAGAGGCAACTGTTGCAATCAACAGGGTAGAAATTAGTATAGCAGGAAAATATATTTAAGGGTTAATTCCTGCCCAGAACTAAAGGTTACAAGAAAAGAAAGTATGAAAGGAAGAAAGACTAAGCAGAAAGGAAAGAAGAAAATTAGATATCAAAGAAGGAGCCAAGAACTGGTTGACATCAATGTAGTAAGATATAGCAGACGAGCTGAAAGTGAGGAAAATCAACAAAAGACCAAAGAAATATTCTTGCCTTTCCTTCTACTGCTCGATGGGCAAAAGCGACCACTACCCCTGTATTTTCAGCCACCCCCACTGCAGCTTCTTTCTTTCATATGTAGCCCCAAAATCTAAGCCAACAATCTACTGCTTTCCCCAAAGGGGAAAAAAACTAAGCAATAATACCCACAGACCCAGCGACTTACTTTTGGATGCAGAGCCGAGGACCAAGGTGGGCTCGGAGGCAGGGGCGGCCAGCGTGCCTGTGGGACAGAGAACCAGAGTCAGCAAGCACTCCGGGTTGGCCTCGGGAGATCGCGCCCAGCGTCCATCCTGCAACCCACTCAGGGGTGGGGTGGGACACCATGCATAAGGTGGGAAAAGTGACAGCATCAGTGTCCTTGAGATTATTTTCTAGTAGAAAAGTCACAACTTTGAATAACTGGAGAACAATCACAAATCTTACCCAGAAATGCAAAACAGAGTTTCGGCTGAACACGAATATGCAGGTAAATTGTGACCAGCCGGTCCCACCCTAACAGGGAGACACCGGAAGGGACTCTGGAGTCGGGTCGTGAAGCAGGCGATGGTTCAGAGACGTGAGTTGAAGGAAAGGACAGGGTGAGCTGCTGGCAACCCCCAACCCCAGCTCAGCTGCAGGGGCTGCCTCCTGCAGGGGGACTAAAAGGTGGGGGAACAGGAGTCCGTGGACCGGGGGCCCCAAACACTGAGCTCTTGCTTTAGGAACCACATCAAGTTTCAGACAACCTGGGTGAACTCCAAGTCCAAGTCTCTTGTGTAACAATGCAAAGACGCGGGGACACAGAGGTGTCCTCACTGCGCACAGGGAAAGGTCCCTGAGGAGGACGCACGAGTTTCCCACTGGGAAGCTGCCCCTTCTCGAGTCTGACACTAAGGTGTGCCAGCATCCTATCGGAGAGCCGAACTGACCCAGAGCTTACAGACTGAGGCAGCATCACCTGCACACCCTGACTCACTTTACTGTCTCAAATCTCTGCAAAGGTACTGAAGACAGTGACCAGAGGGCAGCTCTGGGACTGGAATGTAAAATACGCCGACTCCACAAAAGTTCCGTGTCGCTACTCGGTCCCACCCCACCCCCACAGGGACAGATCCCATCAGGACCCTCCCTGGTAGTGGCTGCCGGCCCACCCCTCGTGCCCCCAGCTCCGCCACTGAGAGTAGGTGCACCAGCACTTCAGGGCCTCGCAGTCCACGCCAGGACACTGGAAGGGCCCACAGCTCGAAGGACAATTAATCCAACCAGCACTTCCTTCAGCCCTTCCCTCCTTCCAACTTCGGAGGCACGAGGTGAATATGGACATTGTGTGTCCACAGCTCCCAGAAGACAGCAGTGGGAGCAAACCTCCTCACATCAATGGCAGGGATTGTGGCTTGGACGCTGGGGCCTCGCATTCTTGCGCTCGGCGAGCCCCAGCCTGAGGCTCCCAGGGAGGGCTGGCACACGTGGGCTGGAATCTACAGCCTCTCCCCATCCAGGGCTATTGTTTCCCAGACAAACACCAACGTCGACTTTGCACAGGCCCTCACAGAAACTAGCTGCACAAACTCCACAACCTGGTCTGGAATGCGGCAGGAGTTACCTGTCCTTGCCTTTTATGGGAAACCAGGAACTCTGAAAAGGTTTCTTTTCCCCCCAGAAATAGTGCTTTAAACGTCACTGCTAGAAAGGAATAGCACCTTCTTCGCTACTTTAAGTTAACAAGCCCAGAACTTCTAATGTCCAGTCAGTGTTGCCCCCTCTGAGAGCACTGTAAGCGTCTCCCCGCAACGCTGCATCTTCGGAGCTCTCCTCCGGCCTGGGCCGCCACAGCGGCGCGGAGCAGCCCCCGACGAACACTGAGCGAGATCCGAGCCCTAGGCCTGCCTTCGCTGCGCGCCCTCAGCCAGTCACTGAGCTTCGGCTCTTCTTTCACAGGATGCAACTGACACACCTGCCTGCTTCCGCCGAGAAGGTTCCACGAGAAACACACAGGGAAGCTCTCTCCAAACTGCAGTGTGCCACACGCAGGGAAGACAGTAATGCTCCATCAGTCTCCCCAAGGCCTTCAGAATCCGCGTCACACCCACTAAAACTGTCCGTGGTGACGAAAAGACTCATCTGCTGAAAAGGAATTTGACGTCTGAAGACAACCAAAAGTTACTCAATTTGATCTACGTGATCAAATGAAATAAACCCATTTCTGGTCCAAAACAAGACATGACTGTATTAAATGAGTTTCTCTTACGTGACCTCTAAACTGAATCTAATGGTAAGCCAAAAAGTCCCATACTGTCCGTGACAACAGCAACACTAAAGAGATGCGTGGCCCAAAGACAGTGAAGAGGAATCATTTACTGCAAAAGCTGATTAATGGTGATCAGCCCACAGCTAACTCCCAAGCTACGAGGGAAGTCATCCTTGATTTCTCCCCTCCTCCACCGCCCCACCCCCCCCAAACGTGTGCGAGGCATGGCCAAGCCCACAGCACGATCCGGAAACCAGCGCACCGCTTCAGTCGGCAGGCTCCTCGCCTCTCACCAGGAGCAGCGTCAGCTCCTGCGTGACCCCCAGCACCGACCTCTCCCCTGCCGTCCAGGCCAGCGGAGCCCACTCACTGGAAGTCTCCCCCGTCTCCCCCGCCTCCAGGTTCACGCTCCCACTGCAGACAAACGAGGCCCTTCGCCACGGCCCGTCCAGTGCTCTGGACCTGTTTTCCCACGAATGCCCTGCGGCCGCTACACCTCTCCCACACAGGAGGCGAGCCCTCTAAGCCCACAGGCCTCTGCTCAAGCACTGGGCCCGGGGCCTCCCCACAGCCCAGCAGGCTCACCCTCAACACCAACAGCCCCGCATGGCGACGTCCCCGTACCACCTGCACCTCTGCAGCAGCATCCATCCTCTTGCTTAATAATTAATCTATTTATTTACCTCCTCTGCTAGACTTTGAGCTCCTCAAGGGCAGGAACACTGCACCTCTAGCACCTGTAATAATGTCTGACCCGTAGAAGAGGCTCAAGAAAACGGTCTGTGAGTGCGCATGCTCATGTTAAAAAGCAGCCTTACAAATGCAGGGGTAAAACGCATTTTTGCAGAGGTTTCCCATGTAGGATTTAGTACGACGAGCAAGGCCCAGAAGGCTCACGGCTCTGGTGACGTCGTGCTTAAGCAGCACGGACACTGGGGGCTGGAGCCCGGCTGTCCTCTAGCTGTCGCTGCCTTGGCTTGGGCAGTCACTCCCTGACCGAGCGCCAACAGAGCGCGCTGTTCTGCTGGGGTCGGTGGCCGGCTCATCTGAGAACTGTTCAGGGAATATACAGGTGACAGAGCACTCTCCAAAAGCCATGACATACAGCATTCTGACAACTAATAACTTTTAACCATGCATTAAAAATATCTAACCACAACTTCTCTTAAGAGGGTCCAAGATATTACTACATTCGCTCACAAATGAGGAAGCCACAATCATGGAATCAATGACCTTGACGTCTTCAAAATAATCAGAAGCGAGCTCCCGACTTCTCAGAAGGTATTCTCCTTTGAGGCTAGACCTGCGCACTACAACAGTTCCAACCCCTGTAGTGAACTAAATTAGAACTGGAAATCCATCAGGGTATGTATATATTTTCATTTTAAAAAGCCCTCCTGTAAAACCCCTCACGAGAAAGGAACAGGGCCTCGGTTCACTGCTGGTGAAAATGTCTACTTCCTGACACCGGGTGCTGGTGGTGACAGGCTGCAGGCCTGAACCGGTCACTGTCTCGACACCGTTCACCAGCAGAACGACCCTCAGCTTCTGAACCTGGTCCGGAAAGGAACTGTTTACAACCAATATGATTATTCAAGCTAGAGGTGGATCCCACCAAAAGCCCCTGACCATTACCAAATTATGAGATGTCAAAGAACCCACAAGCGTTCCATTGTGGCCAAATGACCAGAAGAAGGGAGGCAGTTCTGGCAAGACTGGGACAGGCATCTCTCAGGAAAGAAGGACTCATTTGGAAACGAGAGGCAGGGAGAAAAATATAAGATAACCCATTCCTGATCTCAGCTCCCAAAGGAATCATTTTGTCAACAAACTAAATAAACCCCCTCTATTTTTACACTGGGCAGCTTAAGTGGAAAGAGAAAGGAGACGTTCGGGTAAACCAGGAATTAAATCTCAACAGCATCAAAGCTAACTTTCCGTAACAAACAGTTTCCAGAAATAGTGCTGGCACAAACCTCTTCTGGGATGTGCACCAGAGGAGTGTGAAAACTCACTAAAAGCGCTATGGTCGAAAGGCTCCAAGTAGAGGAGGCCTGGCCCGCGGGCAGTTAGGGTTAGCGGAAGAAAACCTAGGGTGTTCCCCTGGACAGGAACTGACACTGAGAGAAAAACTGGGGCTTCCACCCTCCCACCCCCCCACCCCCACCCCGCAGGAAGAAAGGGATTAAAACTGAATCCTCCGGGCGCTTTGGGGCGGCCGGCAGGCGGCCCACTCCCCGCCGGCAACTGGGTCTGCAGGCATCTGAAGGAAGGGCCAAGTACATCGAGCTCTGCCCCCACCAGCTCCAAATCCTAAGCAAGATGTCGAAACGGTGGGACCCACCGTCCGCTGACCTCTTGGAGCTATCTCCAAGGCATATCTCGTTACAGGAATAACTGCGCCTCACAGGTGGTTTTCTTGTTTGCTTTTAAGAAATTGAAGCCGAGACCTCCCTCCCCACCGTCCCCAGCAAAAAGGTTATTGCAGGTTTACTGCGACCCCCAAGTCTCGCTCTACTGCGCCGTCTGAACAAAACACGCCGGGTCTCCGACGTACGCCCGCATTTATCTCCTGCGAGCCTGACTCCCCGGTGCAGCGCGGAGGGGCGCGAGGACCAACTCAGAGGCGGGGCAGCAGAGCGGGAGGGAGCCCGCGCCCTCCGCGGCCAGGAGGGCGGCCGAGGGGGTCGGCGTCCCCACGGCCCGCGGAGCGGCGAGGGCCCGAAAGGGGTCCCTGGGACCGCGCACGGGCTCCACGCGCACGGGCCCTGCCCCTGCCCGGGCACTGATGAACGGCCGTCAGCTAGCCGCCAGCGGCCCGGGCGGGTCTCCGGGGGCGGCCGGCAGCGACCCGCAGGCGCGTACGAAAGTCACCTCCACAACAGCGAAGCCATCTTGGGTCCCTCAACGGCCGGAAGTGGCGCACGGCCCCGCCCCTCGTGAGGCGGGGCGGGGCCTCTGCCACGTGACCGCGGGGCCTCTATAAAAGGTCCGGAGCCGTCGCGGACCCCGCGGGGTAGAGATTTTGGGGTGCCCGCCTCGCCCCCTGGACTGACTCCCAGAATCCGTCAATTTCGGCAGGAGCGCCGCTGGCTCACACTCTTCCCACGTGCTTTTCTCGTTTTGATTCGCACCAGGGAGGCCTGACCCGACTCTTCCCCAAGACCTGTGGGTCTGATCCCCGCCCCATCCGTGCAGTCAGACGAGTTCTGGCGGCCGCGGAGGCCTTCCCTCCGGTCCTCACGTGCAGCCTCTCCTGTGCGGAGACGCGCGCGTCCGGACCCAGGTCTGGAGTGAGGATGGGCCGTGGGGAGGCGCTCGCAGCCCCGGTTCCCAGGCCCTGAGCTCCTCCAAAGCCCCGCAGCCCGCAGCGGCGCCTGAGCCGGCCGCCCACTCACCCAACACGAGTCTCCCTTGTCTCTTGTTTCAGGCCTGTGGGTGACACCCACAGCCAGAATAACCTGAGTGGGGGTGGGCTGACCTCGCTTGCGTCTTATATATATGTGAACAGTTTTGAGAAACCCAAGCACAGTACCACTTGCAACTTAGGACTTCGGGGAGAGAGTGAGCAGGCGAGGAAGGAACAGGAGAGTGAAGAGGAGGCGTGAAGGAGGGCGCCGGACAACTCCTCACTGATGTAAAACGTGCTCGTGACGTTGGTAGTCAAACCGTATTATATTTAGCACTCCTGCACCTTCCTGTCAGGGTTGCAATAGCATGGATTCAGTTATTTCTGCATCGGATGCAAATGCTGTTTTGCATTTCCATAATGCAAATGTAATACCAGTCAGGAAAACCACCGAGTCTGGGATGTGGGGAGACACCAGGAAGGTGCCAGGAGCTGTGGCCTTGCAGGTGAGCCTGCAGGGGGTAGCAGGAACAGCAGCAACCCTCAAATTAACCTCTAGAGCCTGTAATCGATGGAAATGAGTCACACTGAAACTCAAACCAAATATTAAGTCAATCTTCTGAATACTAAGGCTCATCTTAAAAATAAGCAAGAAAGAGAAGCAGGATATATCCAAGGCTTGGGGTGAAAGGCAGGGGAAGAGAGAAGGGAAAACATCCAGGTTGGAGTATGAGAGGTTCTATGAAAGCACAATCTCTTCAGGTGATCCCAAGGAGGAAAGGAAAGGAGGCCACAATCAGGAGAGCTCTGGTTTGAATGATTTTTCTGGCCATATTTGTCTTAAAACGCAGCTCTGAGCATACAGACACTCCCATTAGCCTCAAACACTACCCCAAGATCTTTCAGGAAATTCTTAGAATACAAGTTAAATCCACCCTCTGTAGTCTGTATTTTAAGGCCCACCAACACCAGCTTCAATTTCCTGTACAGGCTCATTTCCTATGGTGCCCCTGCAGTGAAGTTCCCCCGAATCAAGTCAAGCGGGTGCCCCAGATCTGCCTGAACAAGCTCAGTACTTGACAAACGCACTCAGCACACACGCTCGTTCTCACCTCTGTCTCTGTGTTTGCCGTTCTACCTGCCTAGATACCCTCACCACCCGGGTACATTGCTCCTTTTCAAAATGGCACACATCCTTTCAGATTGGTCCACAGCCAACACTGCCTTCAGGACCTGACCCCCCACCTTCTCTGAGCTTCACTGATTAAGTAAAATGCATTTTTGAAAAACCTGTGCTACAAAACACCCTCCCTGCTGTGGCAGCTGCGTGTGCCTCCTGGGTGTACCCCACACTTTGTTGATCATTTGCAACAAGCTCATGACTTATTGAAGTTGATGGGGTTGTTCTCCGGCCCTCCTCTCCCTGCCCCCCCAAACTAGATTTCGAATTCCTTGAAGGAGGGACTTCATTTTTATACTTCTTCCTGTTACCTGCATTGCACTTTAGCTGGCCAGTCCAGTTCTGTTGACTTGCTGCCACTGGAAATGGGCTTGAACTGCAGCCTGGGGCATTGAGGGACTTCCTGACAAACAGAGGAAAGTTAGGGGATTCTCCCCTGGGTGTTTTCCAGTGGAGAAAACTTCCATATGGGCAGAATCACCCAGGATGCGGGAAGATGGGGAAACAGAAGACTCCCAAAGGACCTGGTCACTTAAAGAAGCCCGTAGGGCAGCCTATGGTGGTCACAGTAACAGCGGGCATCCTGCTTCCCAAGTTCTCTCGGGGAAGCTGCCTGCAGCTCCCAGGGCTCTGAGGGAGGCAAGGAGTCCTGGAGGAATCTCCTTTTCGTGGCCTTAGGGTTCAGGTTCCCCTGCCTTCCTATTCCTCACAGAAGTGTTTGTGTCCCTGTTTCTGTCCCTCTCCCTCACCCCCCAACATTCCAGCCTGGTGCAGGGGGAGGCCAGCAGACACAAAGCCCTCTGTGTATGGGGTGGCATGTGTCCCCCCACCCTCCACCCAAAGGACACAATGCTCCTTCTGCTCCCTGAACTCTGCCCCCCTCCCTGCCACCTCTCAACTGCACATGCCAGGCTCCAATTGGTTACTGGCTCAGGACAGCCCCCTCATACTGGGGCCCCGGGGGATTTTAAGCAGGTTCCAGGAACCCCCGCTCAGTTCCTGGTCCCCTACTCTCCCAGCCCCGCAGACCCTCCCCAGCCATGGCTCCTGGGGCTCCCTCGTCCAGCCCCAGTACCGTCCTGGCTGTGCTGCTCTTCTCTTTGGGTAAGTGGAACCACCCTGGCCTGGGGGCCTGGGACTCGGGTTCTCCAAGCAACTGCCTCCTGTTCGCCCTGCACTGCTCACTGCAGCTAAAGAAAGAGTGAGAAGGAGCAGGAAGATACTCTCTTCAGAGAAAAAATAGATAGTTTGGAGGAAGGCATAAAGGTATTCTGCGAAGGGAAAAGGGAAAAGAGAATGCAGGCAGCTTCCCCTAGGTGGCCCAGACTGGACCCAAGTTGGAAACCAGTATCATCCCCCGAGCCATGCTCAGGGCCTGGTGGAAGCAATGTGAGGGCAAGAGAAGGACCAGGATCAGATGCTTGGCTTCCGGCCCCTACTCACTGCCCAGTAAGGAGGTGCCAACCCTTAGTTTCCCTGAAAGGAAATCCCAGGGACTGTGATCTCAGGATAGACCCGGGTTTGCGATCCCAGCTCCTTGGGGCCCTTGTCTCCTGGTGCCTCAGTTTCTCTTTGTGGACTGATTGTCTATTACTACATGGGTGAAAATGTAGGAGGAGGAGTCTATGAAATTTTAGGATGTTGTTCATCAAAAGCTGTGTTCCTTCATAAGCTGATCGACCCCGTCCTTGCCCCATGGCCGATGCTGGGTGAGCAAGAGAAGGGCAAAGCAGTTTGTCTGATGGATCCTGCCCTTCTCTGAACGGACCTGGAGCAGTAGGCAAATGTGTGCGGGGGTGGGGGGGCGGGGGGGGCGCTCAGCCCATCCAAGGATGTTCTCATCTGTGAGCTTCCTGGGTCCTCAACCCAAACCTAGACTCATCGGGGCTGTGCTGAACTCTCCCAAGAAAATGCTGGAGAAGGCTGTGCGGAGAGACTGGGGAGAGGGGATCTGAAGCACAGGGCAAAAGAGCTCTGTCCCACTCATTGGGCCGAGCTGAAGGGCAGAGGCCAAACTTAGGACAGAAATAATAGGAGGTATACCCAATGAATAACTTCCCTTGTTACATTTGGGATTCCCAAGAAGGCTGTAAAGCAGAGGGCCCAGACAGCAAGTTGACAATGTTGCATGCTGAGGTGGGAGATTCAGAACTACTGTGAGGGGGTGGCATGAGCCCCCTACATTGCTCAGACAATGGGTCTCCCTGTTTGGCTGCTTGCTCCCCCTCCTGCAGAACAAAAGGGTCTACAGTTGCCCCTGCCCAGGGCCAGCCCACACTCATAATCTTTCTGGAATGGCCTTCCTTGTGTGGGTGAGTCTTGGGCATGGCACTGACCCAGAATGGCCAGAAGGTGGGCGAGGAGAGTCAAACCCCAGAGGGCTCACGTGCAATCATTCAAGCTCTGGGCTTGGGGTCTGCTCTGCACCCAGCTACCTCCCGCCGACAGCAAGGTGTGTTGCAGCCGGAGACTCCACGGTGGTAACAGTCGGGCCAGGGATGAGGACTTACATTTTCTAGTTACCTTCATTCATTTTCCATAGGAAAGTTGAGTTTGCTGTACTGTGAAATATTATGTAGCTGTTAAAAATGAGATTGCCTCACCCTGGCTGGTGTGGTTCAGTGGATTGAGCACCAGCCTTCGAACTGAAGGGTTTCTGGTTTGATTCCCCATCAGGGCACATGCCTGGGTTGCAGACCAGGTCTCCAGCTGGGGGCACATGAAAGGGTAGCCGATCCAATGTGTCTCTTGCACGTTGCTGTTCCTCTCTTTCTCTTTCTCCCTCCCTTCCCCTCTGTCTAAAAGTAATTGAATAAAATATATATATTTTAAAAACAAGACTGTCTCTATGAATAGACATGGAAGCCCCTTCCAGATATATATATATGTGTG
>PVIA01011668.1:0-42943 GCA_004024845.1 Tonatia bakeri | reverse complement strand
CCCCGCTCCGCCCAGTCCTGGCCGCACTTCCCCGAAATTGTAGAACCTGAAGAGTGCTGGACTCTAGGTCCCGCCCACCGACCCAGCCACTCGGGGTTAGCGTCATCTCTACGCGCCGCCGCCGGAAGTTTGGCACACGTGATGGCGACGCGAAGCCGAGAGGGAAGATGCAGGCGGGTCCCTGGGAATGAGCGATGACCCGACTCCTGGTCGCGGTGCAGAGAGTCGCTTTGGCAGCCGTGCGCTGCAGCAGCGGCAAGCCGGGCATGTTCTACGCCGTGAGGAGGGGCCGCAAGGCCGGGGTCTTCCTGACCTGGTGAGCGAGCCGCGCCGCCGCGGAAGCGATCGCTAGCCTTGTTTTTCCGAAGACCCCGGGATTGAATTTTGCTATGAGTCCGAGGGACGCCTTGCGGTGCTGGTGGGCCGTCTAGTATGTGGAGGGGCTGGACGAGATGAAACCACACACCGTGGGGCGTGGCTCTGCCCCCAAGAGCGGGCAGCCCAGCCTTCTCACACTAGTCCCAATCCAGGACCAGAATCACCTAGAAAGGGAGAGCGGGACCAGGGGAGGGGAGAGGGAGTGACGATGCCCTCTGTTCCAGGGACGAATGCAGACAGCAGGTGGACCGGTTTCCCGCTGCCAGGTTCAAGAAGTTTGCCACGGAAAAGGAAGCCTGGGCCTTCATCAGGAACTCTGGGAGCCCCCAAGATTCACAAGGTGGTCACGGCACAGTCGCTGTGCTGTTGTAGCCTCTTCAGAGCCTTTCCTGTCCCAGGTGTCGCTTGGTCTGTACACCTAGGTAACGAGCAGATAGAGAAGAGGTGACTGTTGACGTTTTCCCCTTTTACAGACCAGGGGACAGGCTGAGAGGAGGTGAGCTTTTTGGTTCTGTTGCTGGGGAGACCCGAGTTAGGGGTCTCCCCCTCCCTGCTCGGTTGTCTTGCTCGGAAGAGATGAGTTCAGACGAGAGGCGACACAACACATATAGTGGAAATGGGCTCGCAGGTTTGTTTACAAAATAACACACTTGAGCACGAGGTGCAGGCGTGTGTCCAGCTAGTCTGAGTGCACCGACTACTGGGGTTTTAGGGGTTGTATCCTTGCAGCCAGCTTCTAGGGCCCCCCCTCCCCTCTCCAGACTTGGGATGAATGTACAATTGCAAAGGCTCTCTCCCCCAGATGGTGGGAACGATCCACATGGGACTTCAGGGGCTCCCCCTCCTCCTGTGCTATCATCGGAACACCTGGCGATCTCATCTGACTGGGCTCCGGACTGCAGAGTGAATGCGTGGGACGTGTGTCCCTCCCCAACCTCCGTTTGTTCTGTCCTGCCCGGCAGGGCCTGCCAGTGACAGTGTTAGGGATGAGCCAGGGCTCAGCTCTCTCGTTGTTTCCGCTCAGTGTCCTCACAGCAGTGTGTCTGAAAAAATGCCTGCCCGTGTTACTGGAACGGATGGGCTGCAGTTCTGGAGTGAGAAGTGGCGTTCTTTTCCCAGCACGCACCTAGAGGGGGGGTCCCATTGTCGTTAAGACAGGGCTACACGGCCAGAGTCACGGAGGTTCCATGGGTCACAGGAAGGGTAGTTGGTTGACCTTGCATGCAGGCCACAGGGACAGCAGGCTTGCGGGATGAACAGTGACTGCTTTAGAGCACAACATTTTTAAAAATGGATTTTAACCTACCTTGAAAAAGTGGGGTTTTCTTTTTTGTCAACTTTACTCACCGGGTTTTTTTGCTGCAGTAGATTAAGGCTGAGCAGAGGGGAGTTTGATTAGCTTGTGTTGGACGGTCTCCAGTCCCCACTAGCTGCTCGGGCACCAAGCAGCTGCCCGAGTCAGGGGCCCTGGAGCCTGGGACGGAGCAGTGGCCGGTGATGCTGGGAAGCTGTCCCAAAAGGCGCGTTTTCCGGGCAGGAAGAATGGCGCTGCCTGTGTGCCCCGCCCTCCACCTCTCCAGCTGTTTGAAGAGGTTCTGATGAGACAGTCACACTGTCTGCTCAGGTGGAGAAGTCAGTTCGGAAGTATGGCTCCTGCCCTAGTTGGGTTCCTACTGTTTCCCATTCACAGGTTTTTTGTTTTCATTAATTAGTACTTTATTCATATCTGAAGTTTTCCAGTACAAGTATGTGTGTGCTTAGTACGGGCTGTGGGTATTCAGGCAAGCTAGTTCTCTATGTCTGTGGGTCTGCCCTCCTTAGAAGTTTACAGTGACCTCCCAGTCAGTGGCCTTTGTACACGGACACACACACACACACACACACACACACACACACAGGCGTGCCCCAGATTGCAGGTTCAGCCCGGCCAGCTCAGGGTAGCCAGTTACGTGGATTTGGTGTCCCGGCGCGTCCAGAAGTTGCGTTCACACTGCCCTGCAGAGTGTTGAGTCTGCCTGAGAAACGATGCACACGCCTTAATTAAACACACTCTTCTGCTCACTGCCACCTGCGCCTTCAGCGAGCCGGAATGGTTTTGCTGATGAGGGGTTTTCTCCCCAAGGTGAAGGTTGCTGACCGACCGGGCGGTCACTGAGGCTGCAGAGGCTGTGGCAGTTTCTTAAAATCAGACAGTGAAGGTTGCCCCGTCAATGGATTCTTCCTTCCACGGACTATTTCTCTGCCCCACTCGATGCTGTTTGAGAGCATTTGTCCATAGACTTCTTAGAGAACTGGACTCAGCCCTCTCAGGCCCTACTGCTGCGTCGCCTTCTGAGTTTGTGTCATATCCTGAGTCCTTTGCTGTCATTTTAACCGTCTTCCCAGCACAGTCACCAGGAGCTGACTCCGTGTCAAGGAACCGAGCTCTGCGCACCCACACGGGTCCCCTGCTCCTTGGTTCAGAGCTCTGCTCTGAGATTGAGTGGCTCGGTCACAGCCCTGGGTGCCACTTTTAACTGTTGCGCTCTAGTTTCTGTACAAGACTGTGGTCTTTGTTTGTTCTGGAAGTAGCCCCTAAGGTTCTCAAGCTCTCTGCAACGCCGGAGGGCTCATGACCCTTGGCATCCCCACCGTAAGCATCGAAACCCGATTTACTTTTCGGCAGAGGCTTTGCTCTCCTCCTCACATTGCCGTTATGGAGCCTGCCCCAGAGCGTGGAGCATAAAGTAACAGGACGTGGAAGTCTGAGGGTGCGGGTGCCTTAGGTTGTCCCCTTTTACAGGGCCACACTCACAGGGTGTTTTAAGTCTGACTTAGGGACCTGAGCTGACTCACTGAATTTCTGGATTCTCGGTCACTTTGCATTCGGTTCATTGTCTCTGGTTTCCGAGCAGACTCTGTCTTTCAGGCCACAAAGAGGGACATGCGCAGGAACCACAGGCGAAAGCCAGCAAGCGGCTCCGGGAGGCCCCGGGCACAGGCGAAGAGGAGGACTCGGGGCCACAAGCGAAGCAGGGGAAGCCGGCCCCAGAGGCGACAGCTCCCGTCGGCAAGGACTCCTTCTCCTACATGGGTACCACTTTCTCTGGTTTTCAGTTTTTAATGTAGAACGAGACTGTATGTGTAAAAACTTCTCAGTTTTGTAATGGCAGAAACTTGAGATGTTTTAACTTCCTCATTCTTATTTGAAGGGCATTTTATTTAAACATCTCTAAGGTTACTGTTTTGTAATTGATCATGTGGTACAGAACTGTTACGATTTCAGTCACTCACAGGAGAGCGGTTCGGAGGGTTCCTAGTGGCAGACACTGGCCTTTTGAAGCACCTGTGTTCCCTCGGTGCACAGCCCTCCGGGCCCCTGAGAGAAAGTGCCACCGCTGTGGCGTCTTCCACTGAGAGCGGCCTCGAGGGCGCCCCTCCCGAGGACCCTTTCACTGCCCGTCTTTGCTCACCTCGGTCAGCCCACCTCCCCAAGGGGGCGCCGCCGGGCCTGTCCCGCCCCCACTCCAGGAGCCCCCACTCTCCTCTGACTCACAGTCTCCTTTTTATCCTTCACGTGTGCAGACAGGAAACGGGGGCAAGCAGCATTTTCTAAAGAACAAGTCAGTGTATCTGTAGGTCCATGTTTTCCCCCAAGAAGAAGCCGTTTTCCAGTCAGATTAGGAAGCGTTTGGTCAGGCGGTGCTGGAACTGGGTGGATCAGTGTTGCAGTTACGGTTTTTGCATGCCTCCACCCCCGGGAGTCTTGACGTGGCCGTCACCAGGAAGGACGGAAGCACATGCTGTGGGTGGTTGAGAGTGAGCCACCTGCAGTGTTCGGGCAGTGGCTGGAGGCACAGCAACACCTCCACAGGCCTGGTGTGGGGCGGGTGCTGGCAGCTGACTTGGCAGTGACGCGGGAGGAGGCCGGCAGTTGGGTTGGTGGCGCCCAGTCCTGGTGACCGGGGCAGGCCCCACCCCGCCCTCCACCCTCCTGGGACAGAGGGAGGCCTCGAGCTCACATTGCCTGCGTTTGTCCCCACACCCCCACACCTGACCTCGCCGGCCACCCTGCCAAGGGTCCTGCTGGTCAGTGGGGGCCAGAGGGTGGCCTCCTGTGAGTCCTGTTTGCCTCGCCCTTCACAGCGCTGGCATGTGGAGCACACCCTCTGTCTCGTTGGAAGAAAGCCAGGTGGAGCCCAGCTTACTGGCGGCGGGTGCGCTGGGTAAAACAAACAGCAGCATTTGTCAGAGGGCTGACCTTGGGGTGGGCAGGTCCCCACCAGGCCAAGGCCCTGCTTGTCTGGGAGGATGGCTCCTTCGAGTGAAGGAGGCCCTGCCCCCGAGGAGAGGGACAGTGGCGTGGCTGTGACCCTGCAGCGTGGCTGTGACCCTGCAGCGCGGCTGTGAGCAGCACCTGCCACGGCAGCGGGACCTGGGCTTTCCAAAGGACTCTCAGTGTGCCTGGCGGGTCACTGAGCGGTGAGCTCGGGGCCCAAACACGAGTGCAGTCCAGGCAGAAGGTGTCAGGTGCCCCTGTGTCGGGAAGTGATCGTATTTTTTAGACAGGAAACTTCTGGAGCACCGTAGAATACCCTCTGAGTTTGACGTGCTAACTCCAGCACAGGAAGTGCTAGGTGAACTTTAGTTTCTGGTGGTGTTGGGCCGGCGGCACTCACTGAGCGTCCGTCTGTCTGTCTTGTAGGAGAACACGTCGTCGTCTACACGGACGGCTGCTGCTCCAGGAACGGGCGGAGGCGGGCGCGCGCGGGGATCGGCGTGTACTGGGGGCCCAGCCACCCACTGTGAGTAGACGGAGCCACGGAGGGTTTTCCCTCTACCAGGTTGTGTTCGGAAACTCCCGATCAACCAGATTGAACCGTTGGACGAGCAGCTGTGCGCAGGGGCGGGCACTGTCGTTCCAAACCGGGAAGCTTCTGAGTTTTGCTGATGAGATTCCACATCAAAATGACCTGAGTGCTGCCCTGTGAGAGGCCCGGTGTCCCGGGGACATGGCTTTGGCAGGGTGCAAAGGGACAGGTCCCAGGACTCGGAGCCCACCCTGTCGCCACGACTCTCCCGAAGGCGCGAGAGGCGGGTCGGTGTGTGACCCGGGCACGCAGCCTCGGGTGCACGGGAGGGGCCGGGCCTGCGGGAGGCAGCCACGCGCTGCTGGGGCAGCGGCCCGGGGCCCACAGCTGTGTTGGGCAGGGTAACGGGAGGGAGCTGCCCGCTGACCGTCGTTAACATCCCCGCACATCCCCTGCGGGCTATGCGGGCTGCGGAGCACCCTCACTTCGGCCGCGCTGCAGCCTGAGCCCTGCGTGCTGGTGAGCTCGTGCGCCGAGCGCCGCAGCTTCCTTGCCGGCACAGGCCACGGGCCCACGCATCTCCGCCCAGAATGAGATTTGTGTTTGACCTTGGTCCAGTGTTCCTTCTCCAACAGCACATGTGGCGTTTTCAGTCAAATGCTAATGTTGCTCGTTTGGTTCTGAGGGCAGTCTTTATATGGTGCTTTGGCATTTCAAACGAAAATGTATATTAACCTGTTACAATTTCGTTCTCTTCTGTTCTAAAACCAGAAACGTGGGCGTTAGACTTCCTGGGCGACAGACCAACCAGCGAGCAGAAATCCACGTAAGTTTCCAGTCGTAGTTACTGTTTTGAGCCTCGGCCGTGAACGTGTCAGCAGCTTTTTATCGTGTGCATGTGAGATACTCAGAGTGCAGGGGAGACCAGGTGTGGGGCCGGCAACACATGTGAAGCACCGGAGCTTCCTAGAAGAGTTACGGGACGTGTCAAACGGATGTGTCAGCAGAATTTAGCGTTACGTGTAGCATTATTTCATGTGGAGAACACAGGCGTTACAGTCAGCACGGGGAAAGGGGGAGGTTTCCATTTTGAAGTCACTGAACGTCAGCCGTGGCGTACGCACGCTGAGCGCTCTCGGTGGCCTGACACCCGACCCCCTCCACCAGGCAGCCTGCAGGGCCATCGAGCAGGCGAAGGCGCAGAGCATCGACAAGCTGGCCCTGCATACGGACAGCATGTTCACCATCAACGGTGAGCGTCCCGTTCTCCTTCCTCCAGTGTCTCCCCAGTAAGCTTGCCAGGGAACAGGGACTCCCTTCCTTGCAGGAGGTGCTGTGTCAGGGCGGGACCCACGTGCCAGTCTGTCAGGAAGGAAGGAGGAAATGCGGATCTGGAGCCGCCGTCCGCCGCTCCAGCATTTGCCACATAGAGGTTGCTTTGCCAGGCACCTAACACGTGGTGCCTGGCAAAGGAGGGCAGATGTGGCCCTGCTTTGGTGGCACTTTAGTCTCGGCGTGTGGGGGTGACTGAGGATGGCGTGCTGGTGGCCTCTTTGGGAAATGCTGTGTGTAGGAGCACAGGGAGTGATGCTGAAGGCTGGGGAAGGCTTCCTGGAGGAGGGGGCGTCTTGGGCTGAGAGCTATAGGTGAAGTACAGTTAGGGTGAAGGGAGGGGAAAGGAAGGGTTTTGGTCTGCTGAAGGCCCGCGTGCGGCCCAGGGAAGGAAGTGAAGAGTCCAGAGTGCTGCTCGGAACACAGGTGGGGCGAGAGGGGAAGTCCAGGGAGGAAAACAGCCACGCACCCGAGACTCACAGCCCGGGGGCGTGGCTTCCAGGCATCACTAGCTGGCTGCCGGGCTGGAAGGAGAACGGGTGGAGGACAAGCGCCGGGAAGGAGGTGATCAACAGGGAGGACTTCGTGGAGCTAGACAGGCTCGTCCAGGGCATGGACATTCGGTGGGTGAGTGTCCCCTCAGGGGCCGTCTTGTGGCCGTCATGACGGAAGTCTCAGCCAACCCAAGAGGTGATGCTGCTGCCAGCAGCTCGGTGAGCAGCTGAAGGGACAGGTCCCCTGAGTGAGCACCGCACCGTGTGTCAGGGCGCGGGCGTGTCTTCCCGTCGCGGGGGTGTGCCGCGGAACGCTCTGTTCTGCGCCCTTCGTGGCACCCTCGCCAACCTGACCTGGCTCGGCTCACCTCGCCTCACAGTGAAGCGCAGGGCGGGCAGCCTGCTGGTTTCTCTGGAAGCAGCCGCTGTGTTGGATGAAGCCCATGTGTAATGTGTTTTCCTGAAGGTGTGGTTGTATGAGCAGCACCCTAGTAACGTGACTTTTTCCCTGATGGAAGTTGCCCTGCCCGCCCCCCCAGCCAGGCCCCCGACAGCCTGCTCCCAGCCCCGAGAGCAGTGCCCGGCCACAGGTGCGGCCCCCGCACGCGCGTGTGCAGGGAGTGAGTGTGCATGCTGTGTGCACACACGCCCACATGCAGTGCAGGTGCTCTGCCTGGAAAGCAGGACGAGTGGTAAGAGCCCAGCTGTGGGGAGTTGGAACAGAGCCGGCCTCCACGCAGTCTGGGTACAGTGCCGTGGGGCAGTCCTGTGCCCTTCAGTGTCTAGGGGGCGGGGCCGGGGAGCTGCCTCCTGTTGCACCTGCCCCCAAGGTTGAGTTGCTCACCACGAAGGAGCGAAGGTAAAAGGAAAGCTCTTTTTGACAGGTGCACGTTCCTGGTCACTCGGGATTGGTGGGCAACGAAGAAGCCGACAGACTAGCGAGGGAAGGAGCTAAGCAGCCTGATGTCTGAAGAGAGTCCCGGCCCTGTGCGGAGACCTGGAGCCGGTGGCTGTTGCATAGCCCCTGTGAGCAGCAGAGTGTGGGCGACGGGCCCTCCCGCACCTACTCAGAGAGGTGGCTAGGTCCTGGGACTCCACGTGGAGAAGCTGCTTCAGTGTGTGATGGACAGACTCGGTGTCCTCGGAGATTTGAGACGTATTTGGGATTTCAGCATTACGCTGCTCTGGGCTTGATACGGTTCTCATTTGTCCCATTGCGGTCTGTTCAAAAACTTTCAGACTTCATATAATCAGGATGTAGTAATAAAATGCTGGCTAAGCGGTGCAGACCAACCTGGACATGTCTGGAAGATTCATTTCCCTGCCACCGCAGGACCGGGTCTCGGGACTTCGGGCTTGGCTGCGGCGCAGGGGCTGGGCCTTGCGCGGCTGGGCGCCGGGCACTGGGCAGACCTACACGCATGTAGCCCCAGTGCCCGACTTGCCTGTCGGATCAGCCCTAACTCAGACCAGGATGTACCAGCAAATCCTTCCAACTTTTCCTTGGCTGTTTTTGTTAAAAGCTCCATGCAAGCTTTAAAATGTCAGACACGATCGTTTATTTGTGTGTTTATTACTTTTTACCTCAGAAATGTACAGAAAATGACTGTGAACAGGTGGGTGATTTATTGAATTGTCACTACGAGGTGGGCGCCCCTGTGACCCCCAGTTCCAGAGGCAGCCTTGCCAGAGCCCCCGAGGCTCCCCACACCCCACTGTTCCCGCAGGACGGACCCTGCCTCTGATTAAATGGCTTCCTTGTGATTCTTGATGGCATCTACCCCTCTGTGAGACAAGTCTCTTGTTCTCAGGTGCCCCCTACCGTGTTCCCCGTGCAGTTTGTCTGGTGCGGCCCCCGGGCCATCCGTCTTCCGGGCTGCGGCCCAGGTCTCGCTGTCCGTGTGCTCACAGTGCTGCCCAGCACTGCCCTCTGTCCTCATGTGCCCTGCAGGGTGGCAGCTGCACTGAGGCCTGTCCAGAACCAGGTTCCATGCCTCCGTGCCTTCGGTGGGAAGCTGGCAGCTGCTGGTGCCCACTGCCTTGGTCCATTCATGAGTCAGGGTGGCAGAGCGGTGACACTCGGCCAGCCCGCCTGCCCTTCCTGGCTGGAGTGGTCGCAGGAGGTGCCTGTGCCACTGTGGGCTCCAGTGGCAGTTCATGGGGGACAGGCAGGTCGGTGCTGGAGTGACAGCCGGCTCCTGCCATCCTTGGATGTCCATGGGACATCACTTTATGTGATGTGCGTGGGTGGTGGCCGCTGTGCACAGTGGGCCCATGACCTGACCGTCCCACCACGGCTGTACGAGGTCCTGGCCTCTGCAGCCTCTGTCATGGGCCATCAGAGTCACCTCTAGCGGGTTTCCGCTCCAGCCTCACCTCCCGCTCTGCCCTGGGTGCATGCCCGCTGGCCCCCAGCACCCCCACCTCAGGCCCTGTTCTTGCCATTTGCCCTGCCCAGCCCCCTGCCTGCAGGTGTGTTCATGGGTCCCTCCCTCCCACGTCTGCTGGCTGCACCTGCATGTGTGGTTCTGCCTCCCTCTCCCCCTCCCAGACCCCCATCACCTCCTGTCCCTCCTCACTCCCCTTCGCCCACGCTGCTCCAGCGAACCCACCCAGCACTCGCTGCCTTCGGACCTCCGTGTTTGTTTCCGTCTGCCTCCGCAGGGGGGTTTGGCCTCTGGAGGCGGAGACTCTCCTCTCCTCACTTGCTCACTGCTGGGTGCAGGTGACCTCAGAATGGTCTGAGGGAGCAGAAACCAGGTGCTGGCCCCCAGCGGGAAGAGGGGTGGAGAGGAGACCGCTCCCCTCCCCTGGCCCCCTGCAGGCTGACTCTGCACAGCTGGAGTCCTGGGCGTCCTCCGCAGGTGCCGCACCCATGCACTGGGGCCTGTCTGTACCAGTCTGCTTTGCTTCAGTGAGATCTGCTTTCTGAAAAACTATCCCGTGGCTCCGATTTCAAGGCCTGTTGTTTACACCTTCCTGCGGGTGCCACCACGGAGAGGATTTAGTCCCAAGGCCTGTTTCAGGTTTTCAGTTGCTGGTCGCTCATGTTTCTGCTTCTCCGCCCCCAGACCTGCCTCTGAAAGCCCCAAGCAGCCGACAAAACCAGTTTAGACGCACAAAGACTCATTTACTTCACTTTGAAGACGAGCTTCTTGTTTATGCCCCTGGAAATCTTGAGCAAATCTTAAACGCTGTTTCCTAAACTTTGATATGCGGTCTCAGCAGTGACCACTGTCCTACTCTGCAGGACAGCTGTAACAGCAGCAGTGGGCGCGAGGGGCCAGCCGAGCCCTGCTGGTAGCTGGCCGGTGCGACCTGGTGCCCAGCCAGTGGACCAGAGCCCACAGGGCACTCCCTGCGGTGGCCGCAGCAGCTCACTGGTCACCGCTTCGGCCCCCTCGGTCTCACCTCTCATTCCTGAACTTGCCCCAGTGTTTTCGAAAGGAGGTTCTGTGGGCACAACGGGAGCTCGCATCTGCCTCCCCAGAGTGTCTCATCTGTCCCCGTTAAACAACGTCCTCATTGCAGGCCTCCCCGTTTATCAGAGGAGAGAAAAGTCTTTGACCTAAAACTGCAAGTGCCCTCAGCCTGTGTGACAGGGAGCACATCTGGGGAGATGATTTGGAACCAGTGTCTTGAGGCAGGATGACCCCATGACGACACAGGGAGAGTGACGGGGCCTCGCGCCGCAGGTTTTATCTCTGTCTTGGAGGCATGAAGGTTTGGGGGGACTCGCGGAAAGGCTGCCTGTGAGCCTGCGTTTCCCCGGGAAAAGCCCGGAGTCCCAAAGATACCTGCACCTCGTTTCAAAGCCATGTCAAACCCAGAGAGGTGTTTTCCTCCTGCTTAGCTTGAACGAGATGCTGCTGACCATGGCCTCTGGGCAGCTGTTTCTGAGTGACGCTCCCTTTTTACAGTTCGGAATATTCACATGCACAGACAGCTTATTTCTTAATTCAAAATACCATCACTTTTTGTAAGAATTGTTGGAATTTTTCAAATACACAGAAGAAGAATGGTTTCAGGGCTGTCTGTGCATCTCTGCACCCAGCGTCACTGTGTTGGTCTCTCGTCACGTGTGCCTTTCGTGAACACGCCAGGTGCCCTGGATGCGGGGCGTGGGGCAGCCCTGTGGGTTCACCCTGGGCCTCACTGCTCATGGCCAGCTCTTTGGGTGGTGCTCTCTTGTGAGATGCCGCAGAAACGGCGCTTCCCGCCCAGGCGCTCCAGGGGAGCTGCTGGCTCTTCCAAGGCCTCCTGTCGGTCAGGCCCTTTAACTTCTGCGTTTTCCGGAAATGCCCCAGGCTGTCCCCATCAGCAGACAGGAGCTCAGGGTCACCCTCACGTGAGTCTGCAAACTGGGCTCCTACGGAGGGGGCCACCCTGGCCTCCAGGTGGGGTTGGTGCGTAAGAGGCAGGGCCCACACGCTGAGTAGAGAGGGTTTGGCTGCCCTTACTCTCTGTTCATTAGAAACTGTCAATGCCGGGCCCGAGGCTGTGCCCTGTGTGCAGTGAGCACCTACATGGAACCTCCCCCCACACTGCCACCGAGGTCCTCCGGCTCTCAGAGACCCACGGGGTGAAGGATCCAGCTGGCCACCTGGCCCCTTCCATGGGCCTGGATACCTGGACACCACAGAAAAACTCCTTTCCCTGGACTGAGAAGTTTGCCAGTGAGCCCCAAAGCAGTGACTGCACCTGGCAACCCTGACCTTGGGTGCTCTGGGCGCAGTCTAGTGGGAGTGCTGAGAGCAAGCTTTCTCACTGGCCAGAGGGAGGAGAAGGGAGCAGCAGGAACATCGGAGGCGGAGCCCTGGGGGAGGAGCAGTGATTGGTCGAGGGAGAGACGGCTGTCTCCTGTGGAGAGGGCGTGGGGAAACAGGAGTGAAGTACACGTGTGCTTTCTGTGCAGGGTTTCTGAAGGTTCTAGAGCTGACTGCACACGTGCACTTTGGAAATGGGCCACCGTAGAGCCGCCTGGCTTGAGCCCCACGGGTGCTCCGTGACTTGATCCCCTGGGGCGAATGGCTGGGACAACCTGGTATTTTCTGGTTGATCGCTTTGAAAAGATAAAGCTAGGCAGATTGAGCAGCTGGATTTACTTTTCTTATCAGCTAAATTGGTAAGAAGTAGGATCGGGGAGGGGAATTTGTGGTTTTTATAATTGATTTTAGAGTGGGGGGGAGAGAGAACCCCATGGATTTGTCAACATAAGAAACATCCACACCTGTGAGAATGTTGTGCGTTTACTTGAGCCAAACTGACAGCTGAGGGAGTTCCATGACATCCACTCATGATGGACTGACTAGGGGGGCGGGAGAAAGCAAAGCGGGGAAACCTGTGAGCTGGGATAAAAAGCAAAAGGACAGACACACACCTTCCACACAGGTGAGTGCAGGACAGGTGACAGTCAACAATTAACACGATGACAGTGACGAGGGGTCTGTGGTCCCGGGTCTGGTGTGGCAGTTGTGTTTTGGGGGGTTAGAAAAGGAAATTATTTTGGCATTCCACAGGTATGTTACCATAGATGCAGAGAGGACAGGCTCAGGTAAGACTCACCTTTGTTAGGGGAAAACACTGCCCTAGCATGTGAATACCCACCACGACCAGCCATTAGTTAGGTTTTCATTTCAAACCACCCTATGTGGTTACTTAGGTCTCTGAATATGTAAGGCCCGTGCAGGCATCCCCTGAGCTTGTCGGGTTTCGTAAGTGGCCTGGTTTCCCACCACAGTCTGTTGCTGCACTGACTGATGCATTCATTTAGGACACATCTTCAATGATGCAATGAGGAACCATTGGTTGGTTCCTGTGTGTGCCCTGACCAGGGAGGGAACCCTTGGTGTATGGGGAGGATGCTTCCACTCACTGAGCCACCCGCCAGGGTGTGTTTTGTGTTTTTATTCTAGGACGCGCTGTATTTAAAATTACAGGGTAGTATTGTAGAAACCGTTGGAGTAGCCAGGGAGGGATACCCGGGTTCCCCGGTGGTCACTTGGCCGCACGGCTTTAGCAAAACCACCTATTTCGGTCTCTCCAGTCCTCGCGGTCAACTATCAGGTGTTCGATGTCAGTGCACGGGGTACTGCAGCCGCCAGGAGGTGTACACGCCGCCTCGAGTCCCTGTTTACTCCCAGGGCAGCCTCTACCACGTGCCAGGCGGCTGTCCCCTTACTCATGGCAGATTCAGCCTACGCCAGCCCGGCCCCGCCCCGCCGCAGGCGTGCAGGGGACGCAAGACCCGCCCGCTCGGGCTCAGGCTGGGGTGAAGCTTAGTGTAGTCCGGTCGCCGCCACTATCGCCATGGTGCAAGCCTGGTACATGGACGACTCCACCGACGACCCCCGCCTGCCCCACCGCGCCGAGCCCGCCCACCCGGTCGGCCTGGAGCAGCTGCGCCGGCTCGGGGTCCTCTACTGGAAGGTTTGCGAGCACGCGGGGCGGGCGAGCGAGGTAGCCCTTTAGGTCTCCCTGAACTGGCGCACTAACCCCCGTCCCCCCAATTGCTCCACGGAGTGCGGGATGGCGGCCGGGAAGGGGCGGGGGCGCGCTGCGCACACCTAGCAGCGAGGATGAGTAGCCGGCGGCCAGGGCGCGCTGCGCAGGCTCAGCAGTGGGGCTGGAGGGTCGGCCTCCCGGTCGCATTGCGCATGCTCGGTAGCAGCGGGCGGGCCTCCGTCCCCTCCCCCGCCTTTCCTAGGTGTAGGCCGTGCCTGGTGGGACCTTGCACGGGGAGTGACGTGCCGGGGTGACACCGGGCAGGCCCAGTTGGGGGTCGGCGGCAAGGGGTACGGGCCGGGGCGGCCTCGCTGCTGCGAGGTCCGCGCTCTCGGCGCAGATCCCGGCGGGGCCAGCATGGGGTTCAATCTGTGTGTCTGCTGTGCGTGTGTTAATTTCTCTTTCCCTGGTGTTTCTCTCTTCCTGGGCTGAGATGGAACACTTCTGAGCAATGAAAGGGCTTGCAATGTCCATTACTGCAGGAAAACAAGTTTTGTTTGAGAATAAAGTGAAGACATTCACAGTCCGAGCGTTCAGAAGGGGCCCCGCCGCCCTTGGCGGCGTCCCGGTGCCTGGAGGTACTGTCTCCCTCCAGGGAACCGCAAAGGGCCCGAGATAGGCCTTGGAGGTGCCGCCCTTGAGTTATCCGCGGGCCAAACCCAGGCCCCGCCTTCTGGTTCCCCTTGACCAGGGAAGAGGCTGCCTGACTTTCGCTGTGGCCTGTGGCCGTTTGGGGGAACAGAGGAGTGCAGTGCGCACGTGCTCCCGGTGGCCTGGGGTGTGGCAGAAAGTTGTCCCTCACACGATTTCTGTTACACGGTCGTAGAGCCGAGCGCAGTGTGCATTGCTGTGGCGGATCTGCTCACTTTTGGAGTGATCTCTGCAGAGGTTAATGTGTTCACGAGTGGTAGTTTGAGATATTCTGGAGTCTGTCGTTCAGTACTCATGATACCGTATGCATTTTATAGCACTTCACAGCAAAATGTGCTGAGTTCACTGCCAGTAGTTTTCATCAGGAGTTCAGACTGATTATGGCCCGCTGCTCCCTGGGGGAGTGGCTTCACACAAGTGACATTGATACAGGACCTTAAAGGGGGGGGGGGTGGGCGGTGGTAAAGGAACAGATGAGACCGTCTTAGGTGTGGGAAGCGGTCAGGAACAAGGGCATGGGGAGGTGACGCATCAAGAATGTTTGAAGAGTATCAAATTCAGTATTTGGTTTATAGTGTAGATTTTAAAAAAAAGTAGCGAATAGGGACAGAGTTCGGAAGAAAGGG
The DNA here is from genome assembly GCA_004024845.1 of Tonatia bakeri. Classification (NCBI taxonomy): domain Eukaryota; kingdom Metazoa; phylum Chordata; class Mammalia; order Chiroptera; family Phyllostomidae; genus Tonatia; species Tonatia bakeri. The sequence goes on along the minus strand of PVIA01011668.1, from coordinate 28,168 downwards.
CTCCTGAGACCAGATGACAGAAGGCCCCAAACCAGCCTGAACTTGGGCTTTACCTGTAGGCTCTGAGGATGCATGCAGCCGTGTTGATCCCGGGAAAACCGAGGGTCAGCAGAGGCCACAGGAGCTCAGCGGGACTGCGGGGTGGAGACTGGCAGAGGAAACACCTGGGAGGGAGGCATGGCCGTGCACAGGCTGAAGGCCAGGAGCCCTGAGTGGTGGGGGCAGGGGACTCGAGTGTGAAGAGGAGCCTGGGGAAGGACTTGGGGAGCCAGGAGGTGGGACTTAAACACGGCTGCATTATGTTTAGCTGTTAGCGAGAATGGGAAAGCCTCCAGAGAGGGGGGAGGCCAGGAAGGAAGGTTGGTTAGGAGTGACAGACAGAGCCCGGGCGGGGAGCGAGTGGGGAGTCTTGGGAGAGAAGGACCATGCGTCTCCTTGGGTTAACATGACCTCCTTTCTGCTGTTTGAACTCTTCCAGCTGGATGCTGACAGATACGAGGACGATCCAGAGTTGGAAAAGATCCGGAGGGAGAGAAACTACTCGTGGATGGACATCATAACCATCTGCAGAGAGAAGCTGCCAGATTACGAAGAGAAGGTGATGCGCGTTGGATCGCTGGCAAAGGGGCATCGTTAGTTACTCCCGACACGCAGGTTTCTTTAACGTGCCCCTTGGGTTCCATAGCAGAGTGACGCACGTTTGCGTAATTTTGTTATGTCAGGGGAAAGACACAAACGTAGAGTCAAACAGGTGGAAATTCTGTGTATTAGGATGTGACTGCCTTCCTCAGACCTTGTGGTTTCTGACCATCCAGTGTAGTCACGTGACGGTGTGGGGTCATGTGACTCTGCGTGTGTGATCTGTGCCGGGTGGTGAGCAGGAGCCAGGGTGTCTAGGAGTCGTGCTCTGCTCGCGTGAGCTGTGTGGCTGTGATGCTGGGGCAGGGACCTGGCCGTTCTGTGCCCCATTTTCTCATCGTCCAGTGGGCACACAGCCAGCACCCCGGGAAGGCCTGGTGCATATTTAGAACTCTGCCCGGCACCTGCTGACTGCCACGCTGGTGTTAATTCTTTTCCTGTTCGGTGACTGATAGGTTTCATAAACTGTTCTAGTCCCGCCCTGTCTCCCTGTTGTGCTGCCTCTGCTTTCTACGGGGAGAATCTCCACCCAATTCGGGTCTTGGGCTTGAGGCTGATTTGCGAGCCGCAGCTGGGCCTGCGCTAGACTCAGAGCCCGCCCCCATGCTCTAGATTAAAATGTTCTACGAGGAGCACCTGCACCTGGACGACGAGATCCGCTACGTCTTGGATGGCAGCGGGTACTTCGATGTGCGGGACAAGGAGGACCGCTGGATCCGCATCGCCATGGAGAAGGGGGATATGATCACCCTCCCTGCGGGGATCTACCACCGCTTCACACTGGACGAGCAGGTGGGGACCACGCCTGACCCAAGGTTCCTCCGAGCACAGATGCCCAGAGGACAGAGTGTGACCAGTGTGCTGAGACGTGAGAGCTCCACGCAGCGAGGACTGTTGTCTCGACAGCCGGGGTAGTGCAGTGATGGCTGTGCTTGTGTGTTTTCCAGAACTACGTGAAGGCCATGCGGCTGTTTGTGGGCAACCCGGTGTGGACCGCGTACAACCGGCCGGCTGACCACTTCACAGCTCGGGAGCAGTACCTGGCACTGCTGGCACAGACGGTGTAGCGGCACACACCACTGGCACCAGGTCCTGCGCGGGATAATAGCAGGCAGTCTGTCGTGTCCTCCTCGAGTCTGTGGTGTGGGTTGGAGGCTGGGAGAGCTTCCTTTTGCGAGATTATTTGATCAGGATATGTTTTAGTGCAAGGAGCCATAAAACTGACTTTCATGTCAAAGCCACTGGGAATGTGGACAGTCCCCTTCCTTTCCTGTAACCCTGTCGCCCAGCACCACACACGGTTCCACATGAACCCCCGAGTCCCATGTCCCCATGCCTCACGGCCTAGCCGCCCTGTTGGGACCAATTCCATGTCTTTCAGCAGCTGGCAGTCAAGGCCACACCCGTCTGTGAGTGGTGTGAGCAATGCCAGGACCTGCTTGTAAAGCGCACTCTTCTCCTAGACACCGTCAGGGCGGGGCTGGGAGTGGGGGCGGGGCGAGCTCTCCCAGGAAGGGGTCTCACAGTTGCCCACACCACTTCCTTAAGTAGCTGCCTTAATTCTGTGCTTGTGCCCTGGAGCCACCTTAAACACAGGTACACGTGGCTCACTCAGATCACCCCATGTAGACTCTTTGTGTGATCATCTGTCAATAATTCATATTTTATGTGCCACTTTGTTTAGTGTGAGATTTCTAGGTTAAACTCCCTGATATATATTGCTACAATCAAGCTTTTGAATTTTAACAAGAAAATGGTACATTAATTTTTTATTCAATAATTCTGAGATGCAATTATGTCTAATTTGTTATAATCATTTTAAAAAACTAAAATCAACATGTTTTGAAGGGCAGATTGTTTTATGTATTTTTAAAACTGGAATAAAAAGTCTTTGTGTTAAATTTATCTTCCAAACCCCCACACTGGTCTTGGGAGCGCTCATCCATTGTGCAGAAGCCCATGCCTTAGGAATCTTGGGGAACTCTGAACTTAGGGCGCGCATGTGTGGAGGTGGCAGTGCTTGGTCTGCTCCCTGTTGCCCCAAAACCAATGAAATGTGAAGGTTTTTAAAAAATTAAGTGTGGGGTTTGAAAATATGTCTGTAAATTCTTGGACAGTGTTCCCAAAAGAGGCAGCCCAATTCTCCCCTCGAATGTGGGCTGGACTTGGTGACTCGTTCCTCCAGGGTGAGATGGGGCAGCTCTCCCAGGTCAGAGGGCGCTGGTCCCCTGCTGCTCCCTGTGGTCCCTTTCAGGAGGGCCAGCTGCCCCATCAGGGGAACAGCTCCTTGGGCCCCGGGATCCCCTCCCAAGGGCCCAGCAGCACTGGCTAACCACGCCCAGGCTCCTGACTCGGCAACCGCAGGCGACTATACACTGCTGCAGTAAATCATTGGTCTGAGTCACGCGCTATCGGGGTGCTTCTGTCGCGCAGCGCTGACAGCCAGCAGCTCAAGGAAAACCCTTCACAGCAGTGGCCCCTGTACCCCGAGGCGCTGCCGGGGCCTAAGGTGAGAAGTGGAGGGAGTGGGACCGGCCAGCGGGGAAACGAGCCGAGGATAGGGCTGCTGGCCATGTGCTCGGGAGCAGCGACCGGTGCGTGGGACCTGGGGGTGTCCTGTCCCCAGGCCGCAGGCTTCCCCGATGCACTGTCCCACAGGCCCCGTGGAGCAGGCCCGTGGGCAGCAGCCCTCGAGTGGGCGGGAAGCTCTGTGCCATCCTAGGTGCGTGCAGGCAGGTACGCAGCCACAGGCTCCTGCCTCTTGGTTTTCATGGCGCCTCGTCCCAGCACCGAGTCTCTGCATCCTAAAGCTCAGGATGGGAGTTCTTCTCTTGTCTCCACTGGGGCCATTTGCTGCAAGTGACAGAGCCTCAACGTGGAGGAGCTTCTGCCCGGAAGCTCTGGCGGCAAAGGCTGGGGTCACCAGGTGACAGTCACCTGGAGGCAGGTCCCCATCCAGAGGCGCTGGGCCCTGCTCCAGGCAGCCTGCCTTTGTCCAGCATCACCTGCTTTTCTGTCCAACTGACCCAGCACTGTCCTCAACCACTGACCCGAACGTGGGTCCCTGGGGATGGGATGGCTCTGTGGCCTCCGGCCGGGTTCCAGCAGCAGGCTGAGTCTCCTCTCGCCTGCCAAAGCCAGCTCCGAAGGAAACACTCTCAGTGAAGGGATTCAAATGATGTCAGATCTGGGGGCTTTTGAAACAGGATTTTGTATTTCCCTTCTTTTAACTTTATTTTCGATTTTAGAGAGGGAAGGGAGGGACAGAGGGAGAGAAATATCGATGTGAGAGAGAAACACCAACTGGTTGCCTTTCCTGCGTGCCCCACCCAGGGACCCAGCCTGGGCCTGAGCCCTTTTGCTCTGCTCGATACCGCCCCGCCCACTGGGCCACACTGGCCGGGACCTTTTCCCTCTTCTCAAGGAGACTTGAAAGCCCCAACAGCCCTCTGGCCATCTGGTCCTTTCCTCCGTCTCAGCACCTAACTGACCCGGTTCACCGCTGCGCCGAGGTTGCTTTGTCACCAACACGGACAGGACACAGCCACACTCGGTGTGCACACGCTTGCGTCAGTCTGCGATACCAGTGCCACTCCCAGAGGCTCCGGCAAACACAGCTCCCGGGTGTGCCCTGGCTGGGACTTCTTTGGGAAGGGGCTGGCTGAGAGCAGGAATGACGTCCGGGTGGAAAAGCAGACACCCCTTGGCCACCTGCCTGGAGCAGTGATGAGCACGCGAGTTCTCGTCCGACAGACCCCACACGCCCCCACCTCCCTGTGCCGTGCAGAACCCAGAGCACGCCCCCGTCACCAGGCTCACCCAAGGGGCTCAGCACAGGCTGAACAGTGCCAGGAGTAAAACAGACGTGTTCGGTCTGGGGGCGGGGGAGGGGAAGGAGAGGGAGAGATGTCTCACTGGGTGTCTGCCCACCCCAGGTGCCCTGGACGGGCAGGCACAGAGCGAGGATGGTGCAGGGTATGTGTCCACTTTTCTCCGGGGCACTCAGAACTAATGGAGCATGCGTGGGGTGAGCTGGCTGCGCTGAACCACCTGCCCAGTGGCTGTGGCTATGCACCCAGGACATGAGCCCACAGCTCCCAGCGAGAGGTCTGCCGCACCCGCCGACTGGGTTCACAGACTGGCTCCACCGAGCAGCCCCCGAAGACCCTGGTCTTCCTGCACACGCCCAGCCTAGGCCAGCTTGAGGCACTGCGTGTTGAAGCTGTCCCCCTCCCTGGCAGCGACGGCTCCGAGCAGGGCCTGCTTCTTCTGCGCGCTGCGGGAGGACTCCAGCTCGTACATGGTGCTCAGGTTGAAGAGCACACTCTCGTGCAGGCAGCGCCCAGGGTCGCGCTGCACCATGGCCTCCAGCTGCCGCAGCGAGTCCTTGAGTCTGCCCAGGTAGAGCAGGCACACGGCCGCGTTGTTGTTGGCCTGGCGGGAGGGGGGGGGTGCCGGTCAGGCCTGGGCGCATAGCTCTGTGTGCCAGGGGGCGTTGGAGGAGGGGGCCTCCCTGGCCGCCACCCAGCACCAGGGGGTGGACAGGGCCACTGGCGGGAGACCCACCCCTCGAGAGCACCTTACCACGGCATTTGTGGGGTCGATCCTCAAAATTTCTGTGAAGAATCTGTGTGCTTCTGCGAAGTTATTCTGGCCAAGGTGAAGGAAAGCTCTGGAACGTAAGCAACAAGTGCAGTGTCCATCAGCTGAGGTCAGGACGCTGGTCTGGTGTGTGCCCGTGAGTTGGACAGGCTGCTCCCGTGTCGCCCCAAGAAGGCAGGGCCGGTGCCCGCCACATGGACAGTGACAGGGCTGTTGCCCGGACCCCAGCAGGCACTTTGGGTAGACATTGAAGCGGTTTCACCTTAAACGACTCAGACAGCAGGACGGCACGAATGATTCCTTCCGGCCAGACTGCGGGCCCTGCCTCAGTCTCCCTTTCTGCTCCTGAGCGGCCATCCACGGGTGCGGCTGTGTCTCGGTAAACGCGCCCCACGCCGCGCCACCACGGAGCATGCCCCACATAGGCTGCACCCGGAACCGAGCAGAGGGACTGTGGACGCTCAGAGAGCCACTCTGAGGCAAGCTGGTGCTGGGAAGGGCAGCGTGAGTCCTCTGGACAACCGGGAAAAGGCCTCCGAGTGTATGTGTGTGGCCGGAGGGACGTCCCTGCGGGTCAGGAAACTGCCCACCCAGCTCAGGCCAGTGCCCTGGGGCTGGGACGCAGACACAGGCGCAAATGTCCCGCGGAGAATGCATGCCCACCTGTTCATCAGCACCACCGTCTTCCCCTGTGGCCCGTCCTGCTTCTGGGTCACCTTCTCCACGTCCTGGAAGTACTTCTCTGCCGTCTTTATGTCTCCAATCTGCCTGGACGAGGGTGTTCAGTCAGCTCCGGTGACACAGCCACGCCCTCGCAACCCACACCCTTGCACACGGCTCCCCGATATCTTGTCACAGAGATGTTCACACGTCAGGCAGGCAGGCAGGCATTGTGACCCTTTATTTATGACGACTTTTTGTGAAAACCGCAGAGCCACTCAGGACACGGCAGGACGCTGCTCAGAAACTGAACGCACACGGCCTCTCCCGGGAGGCCTGGCGCGGCGGCGTGGCGCTGCGCAGAGGGAACGGAACGACTGCAGTGAAGACGGGGACGTTTCCAGCCGGGTGTGATGCGTAGGCCTCAACCCACTTGTTTCTGCTCGGCCGTAACCAGTGAAATGATAGAGATGGCGAAGTGTAAAGACTTCTGGGTCACGTTTGACCCAGTGACACAGAACTCCGCGGGGACAGGGAAAAGACGTGTTCCCACTATCATCAAACACGCAAGGAATCCCCGCTGCTGCCCTGACAAGTGACCCCAGGTCCGCCGGGGCCTCTGATGCCGCCACCGCCCCCCCGTGCTGCCACCGGTGTGCAGAAACAGGGCTCTGAGTGAGGACCCCACAGAACACCGTCCTCAGCCCATGAACCGCACTCGAGTGAGACCAGGGTCTGTGCTGCCTGCGATCTGGGGGGCAGCGCACAGGCTGGGGGGTGCCCACCGGGCCACTGTTCCTCACTTGCCAGACCCCAGGGACCCTGTGGCTCCCACTGGGGGGGGCCAGGGGGCCAGCCCACCTTCTATCCCCGCTGCTCTCTGCCCTCTCCTCCCCCGCAGGGAACTGGCCCCTGGGGCCACAGGCAGGCCATGTGTCTGCGTCTGGAGGCCAGGACCCGCCTGCAGCGCTGCCTGCCGGCCCCAGCACTGCCCAAGGCACAGTGGACTCGACACTGTGAGTGCTGTGAGGGGCCCATGACCTCACACCCTCCCCCAGAATCCGCAAAACCCACAGCTGACTTCACAGCTTCCGAGGCCAAGTCTTGGACCAGGCCCAGCTGTGTACAGCACCCACCACACATGCCCGCAGGGGCAGGAAAACAAAGGGAACACACTCGAGGCACACCCCGGAGGAAGCAGTGGCGTCCATCCACAGCCCCCCGGCCCATCTGTGGCCTTTCCACTCTGCGCAGGCGCTACACCGTGCCCTGGCCCCAGGACCTGCGTTCCCTGCCCATGGTCACTAAGCCCTCACACAGGGTGCGGTGAGCATGGCTGACACACAAAGGTGACGATGGCCATGGCCGGGTGCTGGCGGGGCCCGTCACACGAGCCACAGCCGTCCCCAGTGGGTGGGCGGACCTCAGGGCTCAGAGAGGGCAGGCGCCAGTCCGGGAGGGGCCATGCAGCTCCCACAGGCAGCTGGGCTCGAGCCAGGGCCCTCCGCGAGCCTCGTGGGGCCGACCCCGGTCTGGCACTGGACTGTTTCTGTGAAAAAACAGAGAAATCTCGGAACATTCTTTGCTACCTACTGATTTTCCTGGTGGTTAGAAAGTAAGTTCACACCTTCATCATCACTAAACTATTATGGATTTAAAACCTGACAGATTTTCTAAGATAGAGGCAGTCTGAAAGATGAAGCAGTCTGTTATTTTTAAGAAGTGCAGAATAAAGAAGCAGTTGGAAGTGCTGCTGAGTGTCTGGTAAGTCAACAAACAACTCCAGTCACTTAGACAAAACAGGAGGAAGTGGGTGAACTAATCAAGAAAAGGTAAGTCGAATGTTCCGCATCGCACCTGTGCAGGGAGAGGAGGCGCCGGACAGCAGGAACCCTGAGTCACTGGGAAAAAGGATTGCGTGCAGCTGTGCTGGGCCCTGGAGGCGGCCAGCGCGGGCTTTTCCAGCCAAATCACCACACTGGGCCCAGAGGCCGAGGCAGCAACGCCTCCCAGCAGGACACCCCCACCAGCACGGGGTGGAGGGCTGCGGGCTCAGCACCAACCCCCTAGGGCGGACTGTCCGAACCTTCAGAGGACAGAGAGTTCCAACCCCCCACAACCCCACGGCAGAGCGCAGAGCGGAGGGCAGCCCCATGTGCTTGAGGAAGACGGACGGACACCAGACCCGGGGCTTTGGGAAGCATGCTCGAGCGCCTGCGCAGACCCAGAGGCCCAGCTCCTTGCAGCTCTTAGTGCAGGGATCTCAGACACAGCCCTGCGGCTCCGACCAGCGGCCCGTCCTCTGAGGACAGTGTGTGAGCGCGGCTGAGGCAGACACGGACCGCCCTCTGTCCGGGACAGTCTGGGCAGACTCCCCCCAGTGGCAGCTCAGCACACGGGGACGTGACCGTCCCTCTCGGTCCGCCCAGCCTGGATGCACTGAGCTCCCCGTCCCGTGAGCCGCGCTCCTCAGTTCCACCAGCTGCTGCTCCAGCGTCTGGTCCCCTCACCACCTGCGCTGGCCTGAAGCCCCGGCCTCCCCCGAGGTGCCCGCACAGCGCAGCGCCCACCTGCAGGAAGATGCGGCCAATGCCGCTGAGCAGCTGCGGCTCCTGCTCGGGGTGGAACTGGATGACCGAGCGGTACGCGTCCACGGCCAGCACGTAGTCCTGGGAGAGGAGTCCGGAGACATCAGAGACGAGATCGCTCTGCCCAGGCACCCGCGGGCTTCCTGGGAAGACAGGACCCCTGACACGGGACCCAGCAAGAGCCACCGGTGTCCCCGGGGAGCGCCTGCCTTGCCCGCCCACCCACACCGCCAGAGACCCATGCCCTGCCCCTCAGCAGGACGGAGGCTGGCCTGCCCTCGCACCAAGCGAGAAAGGTACTGATCCTGGCCGCAGGTGAGGGCCTGGCACTGTCACCTTTCAGGTGAGAAATGGATGTGAGATGCTCTGAGGACAGAGCCCCGGCCCCGCCCACTGCACTGTGCTGAGGGGCTACTGAGGACGCAGGGCTGGGGCGCCCCAGGGACTGAGGGGCGCCACAAAGCCATGCCACACCCCAGGGCCATGAATGCGAGCGGTGTGGGGACTGCCTAGTGCTGGCCCCCGGGTAGCAGGTCCCAGCCACACCTCTCTGTGACCAGGCGGACTAAGCCCTGAGGTTGAGTGAGCCCCTGCACCGGAGCCCTCCCTGTGCCCAGTGCAGCCCCATTGGGTCGGGGCAGGGGGGGGGGACTGTGTGTGGATCGCAGGGCTGCTGCAGCAGGGTCAGGCAGAGCCCTGCAGGCGTGGCCCCCACGCCACCTGAGACTGCTTGCTTGCCTGCTCCACTGGGGGAAAACCCAGCTTGGGAGTGACCTTGGGGGGGCCACAGGAGGCGTCCCCCACCTGTGCTCATAATTCCCCTGCGGCTGGCAGCCGGGCTGCCTCAGTACAGGTCACCTGCTGCTGCGGAGGGGGTGGGGATGATGGGCTGCGTGCAGCAGGTGCCCCACAGGGGAGAGGCCCACTGGACAGGCTGCAGAGGGCCCGCCTAAGGAAGAGGAAAGGGGCTGGAGAAGACACAGGACTGGCCACAGCAGCCCAGCCCCCACCACCTGACCAGCGCCATCCCCTCAGGGGCTGTGAGCATGGGTTTCTGCATCCATCACAGCCAGAGGACAGATGCCCCCCAAAACAGGGAGGGCAGAGGCCACCTTCCTGGGGTGGAGCCCAGAGAACCCCGGACAGAGCGGGGAGGGGGGAGTCCGAGTGAAGCTCCAGTCCAGTCACCACGACCCTGGTCTGCGAGGTGGAACCTGGCAGTGACAGCCCTTTGCACTGCTGCCCTTCCTGGGGCAGCGGGTACCAGGCCCCGCCCCGCCCTCCCCAGGGCACACGCACCTTCATCAGCAGCAGGCAGTTGGCCATGGAGCACGTCGCCCGGCCCAGGCGGGACCGCCACAGCTGCACGGAGGCTGCAAGAGAGGGCGGTGGTGAGCGCACAGTCTGGCACCAGGCTGGCCGTCACCACCAGGTACTGACGTGGGCCTGCCACACGCTGGGCTCTGCACAGGGGCTGGCCGGGAAAGGAGCAGTGGGAGGGCAGCCAGGGGTCCACCGTGGGGCCAGCGTTAGCGCCCTGAGAACCTCCAGCCCTTTGACCGACCGTGAGTGGGGAGGGCCCACTGCCCCAGGCCTGTTTCCCAGCCTTTCCAGTGGAGACAGTCTGCCCGCCACACAGCTTGGAGCTCTGCCTGGGCTCTAATGAAGGCGGCTGTGGACCGTTCTGGAAGTGAAGACAGCGCCCTTCCAACCTCTCCCCAGCTGGCCCTGCCCCTTCACCTGACAGATCTACTCTTCACTGTGATGCCGCCGAGACGTGGCAATGCTCTGCTCGTCCCCACCAGGCCGGCACTGCAGTGGGAGTGCCGCGCCCGGGGCAGGATCGGAGCTGGGGGTAGCCCTTGTAGATGCACCTGCCACGGCATTACTGGGAAGGACACGCCCACAGTCCTGGGGGTCACGGGGACTTCTCCAGGAAGGAGTGAACCCCAGCTGGTGCTGGCAGCTGCTGAGGACCGACTCCCCATCCCTCACCCCTCTGCAGGCCGCCTCGCCCACCCTGCACATCTCTCTCTCCTCGGGGTGCAGCTTCACAGAAAGCCCAGCACCTGTCAGCGCAATCTGGGCCAGGCAGCAGTCACCAGAGCCCGCTCCCAGCCAGGCGCCCAGACCACGGAAGGGACACGGGGCAGGACAGACACTGTGGGAACAGGGTGTCGACAGCCCCAGGCTCCTGTGCAGAGGCACTGCCCTGCGGGGCAGGAGATGAGGACCTGTCACACCTGCGACAGGTGTGCCACCTGTGCTGGGCTCGGAAGCCAAGCAGAAGCTCATTACTCTCTCGCTCTCCAGAACTCGCAGCCAAGGTGGGAGTGGGGGTCTCAGCCTGCAGGCCACCCTGCTGCCCAGCATTCAGGACAGAGCCCCGTGTCATCATGGGCCTTGCCAAGGCTCTGCCCGCAGGGCCCGCCTCCCCCTCCTCTAGCTCCTCATGCCAGGAGGGGCGCTCCCTCCTGCCACAGTACCTGCCTCCCTGAGGAAGCAGACACCTGTCCCTGGGACTGGGTGGTGCTGGCAGGACTCCTGCACCCAGGCTGCCCTGAGCCCTGAGCCCTGAGCGGAGCCACGCCCAGTCTCTCTTTGGGACCCACCACACAGATCCACGGAGCACGGGGGGGGAGGGAGGAGCCTGGGATGGACCGGAGCTCCCCAGGGGGCCAGGCAGACTCTGTGGGGCCCACACTCACCCTGCCTATTCTCTGGCGTGATGGTGCCCACGCTGCCGTCCTCAGCCAGGCCCTGCTCCAGGTGCGCCAGTACCTGTGGGATGTCACACGAGAGTGGGTCACCAGGAACGATCTTGCTTCCGGACGTTGTCACCACAGAGTCCAGGGGAAGCACCCACTCTGTGGAGGGCCAGTCTGCCGAGGAACGTTTCACTGGGACCCATTTCCAGCCTCACCACTCACTGCACTGTGGCCAGCGGTCCACCTCAGCCGGGACTTACTAGGCTTGGGGGACGGGACACGGGGAAGACAAGGGGACCTGGGAGCAAAACCAGCCACAACCCAAGAGTTTGGGTGAGTGGGAGCCATAGTCTGAGTGCGGACACAGTGCGGCCAGGTCGGTGACCACCCTGCAGACGGGCTGTGCTATGGGGAGACCCCTGTCCGGGGCCAAGCCAGCCCCAGCCTGCCTGCTGAGCCACCAGGCTGACCGGCGCGGGGGGTGGGAGGCGTGAAGCTCAGCCTGAGCCTGTCCCAGGGAGCAGCGGGGACCTGAGTGCCCAGACGTCGCCTGGGGGATGGATGGGCGGGCAGGGGCCAGGGGTCGGGGCCTGGACCGGGCTGTGGGGCGGGGGAAGGCTCTAGACGGGGCTGCTCTGTGTTGGCCAGAGTCCCTGACTACACCATGGGGGGCTGGGAGGGTCAGCCACACACACACTGGCTTCCCAGTGAACTTCCTCAGCCCACGGGGATGGCCACACCTGCCCCAGAGGCCCGGGCGTTCATGGACACAAGCACACACACGACCTGGAACCTGTGGTTCTGCTCGGCAGGTTCCAACCTGGGGGCCTGCGGAGCGGCCCCCTGCCCTACGCTCCTGATCAGCTCCAGGCCACACCCATGCTGACGATGGCCTGTGACCACGATCAGGAGGAGAGAACCATGTGTCTGTCTCCTTGGCAGTGGTCATGGCTGTCATGGGGTGGGGTGGGTGGATTTAGCATCCTGGAGCAGACCACGGGGGCTGGCACCAACTCGAAGACCTGGCCGCTCACTCACGTCCCACTGGAGTCCAGACAAAGGTGATAGCAGGTCCTCCTGGGACGGCTCACACTTCTCTGTGAAGTCCTGGGACTTTCGTGTCCCCACCAGGGGCCAAGGGGACCTCGGGAACGGAGGCCTCCCAGAGGGAGAAGAGGTTTCCCGGACTGTGTCAGGCCACTCAGGAGCACCAGACACCCCGACAGGCCAGGCACCAACCCGAGCGCCGGGCCGACACCCTCGGCGAGGAGGCAGCCATACCTTGCTGCAGACGGCCTTCACCCGGTGCAGCCTGTCCAGCGACTCCTGGGGGCTGCCCAGGTGCTGGTGCAGCTCCGCGTGCAGGATCCGCATGGAGAAGGGGACCATGGAGCCTGCAACCGAGGTCGGGGCGTCAGCGTCACCAGTGCCTGCAGGCCCTCCTACCTCGTGCGCTGGGAGGAGCCCGTGCAGGCTCGGAGCAGGAGGGCCATAGGGTCACTCTGTCACGGCCCATGAGCTGGACGGCCACCAGAGGGCAGGTGGGTGTCCGCCACTCCCACAGCAGTGCCCGGACCTGCACCAACTATCACACTGCCTGCTATGGGTCTGCCAGCAGCCGAGGGGCCCAGGTCCTGAGGACGTGGCTCTAGATCAATTCTGAGGCATGTATGTGCATGCATATGTGCACATGTTTGCAAGTGTGTGCAAGTGTGCCTTCGGAGCCAAAGTTCAATTCCTTGGCAGGTACCATCTACTAAGTCTTACACGAGAAGCAAATTGACCTAAACAGGCCAATGTCTATTTAAAAAAAATAAATTAGGAAGCCTTCCAAAAAAGCAAGCATCGGGCCCAAATGGTTTCACTGGTGAATTTTACCAAACCCACAAGGGAGAAATGGTCCCAGCTCTCCAAATTCTCTCTCGGGAAACGGAAGCAGAGGGGGCTTCCTAACTCATTCTGTGAGGCCAGCACCACCCCCTTACCAAAGCCAGACAGAGACGTTACAAAGGAAAGTTATAGACTGGTGGGGCTCACGCCCACGGACACAGAAGTCCTCCCCGCAGCACACAGGTCGAGTCCCCGTGGGCAGAGGGAGTTCCACAGGACGAGCAGCGGGGGTCCCTCCCAGGGAGGTGGGGTTGGTCCGACACTGAAACCCCCACCAAGGCAGCCCCTCCTGTCACGCAGGCTCAGCAAGAAAAACTACAGGGGCATCGACAGAGGCCCAGACCACGTGACAGAACACAGCCCTGTCCACGGAGGAGACTAACAAACTGGGGTGGAAGGCAGCTCCCTTTCACAAAAACCTGCAGCGGCCCCACAGGGGACGGTGGGACACAGACGCTGTCCCCGTGAGGCCCGGACCGCGACAGGGCCCCCTTTTCCCTCTGCGGGGCCTCACACTGGGGAGGCTGGCTGAGGCGGCACGACGAGAAGGGAAAGAGGCGCAGAGACCGGGGAGAAGGAAGTGGAACTGCCTCTGCAGAGGCCAGGACCGTCCTCGCAGAAAGCCCCAGAGAACGCATGGGCCACACACTGAGGCCAGCTGGTCTCCCACATCCCAGCAACAAACAGCTGGAATCTGGAACCAAGAACACACCCTCTCTGTCAACACCGAAAGAAAGGGAACAGACACAGATCCGGCCAACTTGACGCGAGACCTGTGTCAGAACTGCAGGGTCTGAGGGCAGACACCAAAGAGCATCTGCGTAAGGGGGACATCCCACGCTAGTGAGCAGAAGACTCAACACTGTCCCTGGGAAACGTGCTCCCACCAACCAGCCGTCAGGAGCCCGGGCACAGAGAGGCGTCGGCTGCAGATCCGGAGGGAGCAGCACACCTGCTGAGCGGCGCCTGGGTTTGGCACGGGAGGAAAAAGACCACCTTTGGGACGAGAGCTTTAACTCGCCTGCTGCAGGTCCCTTCTCCTATCGCGCACGGTTGCGTGCCAATGACACGTTCTCAAATTCGGAGGTGGGACTTCACGCTTTTGGAGGGAGAGCACGAGGGACGGAGGGCCCAGTGACAGGCCGCCCTTCTGTGCCCCGAGGCGGCGAGCCGAAGGGAGAGCAGAGAGTGAGTGTCCGACTGAAGTGTCTGCCTCGTCAGTGTTAGTCTGCCCTGGTAACCTGGAAGGGCTACGTCGTGACTAAGACCTCCGTGAAAGCAGTGCAGCTCTCGTAACTCGCACCGAACACACAGATCTGACCTCGGCTTTAGAAGAGCGCGGCCTTTCTCAGACAACGCACTGCAGCTCGCCTGGCTGTGCCTGCCTTCAGGGACAGGGTCCAGGCTTCCCCTCACCCCCAGCAGTGCGGGGCTGGACTGCGTCACGAGGAGCAGCAGGAGCAGTGGAAAGGGGGCAGAGTCGGGGCAGGGGAGGAGGAGCAGAGAGACGCCCGCAGACCCCTGGGGCCTCGGACCCAGAGGAGGAGCCCCGCGGCCTGAGGCCGTGCTGGTGTGCGAGCCCACACCCGTGCTGTGCTCAAGGGGCTGGGGGCAGCAGCAGGGAGCTGCTGGAGTGTCGGGAGCACGGGGACCACAGTGCTGCTCCTCTAGGATGCCAGATACAAAACGAGAGTGACCTCCCTCACCATTCACTTCCTGTCTTGTCGTCAGCATTCAGAATAAGTAAACCACACCCAACGTGTAATGAAACGTAGCAAAGCTCACTCACAGAAGTTGTTCGTTTGCATCACTGTGGCCTCCTTTTCAAAGCTCACTTTAATGATTCGTTTGCTCGTGGAATGCAAGCTAGAATGCAATGAATGAACCGACGCGGGCGGCGCCGCCTTACCCCTGCGCCCCGGGTACACGTGCGGGTAGTACTCGTAGTAGAGGTCCGGCTGGTCCAGGTTCCCGAAGGGCTCGAGCTCCATCTCGGCGTTCTGGAAGAGGCCCAGCTTCACCAGCAGCGCCAGCCTCACAAACCAGAGCTGGAGACAGGAGGGAGACAAGAGCTGTCAGTGCTCCCTCGCAGACCCTTCAAAATGAAGGCCGGACCACCCGTCCTCGCACGTCCACACGGCAACAGCGACGTGAGAGGTCTTCCCCGATGCGCTCCAGGGCACGCCGGGCAGGGTGTGTGCGCAGAGTGTGTGCCCGGGGCACAGACACAGCCACCCCTCCCAGAGGGGCCACAGACTGGGGTGAGGACATGGGAGGGGAGGGGGGGAAGCAAGGCAGCCCAGGGGCCGTGGGCGCCGCGGTGTCGGGGTGTCTGGGCAGCAGGAGGCCGTTCTGCCGAACTGCGCCCAGCAGGAAGGGGCCACGTGCGAGCCGCGCCTTCAGGGAAGCGACGGGAGTCCAATGAGAGAGCAGCAGAGGCCCCGACACTGAGGGGAGAAGCTACTGAGAAATGCAGGGACCTGACCTCGTCACCTGTGGCCCCTGCGAGGGGCCGTGGGGGCCTCCGTGGGAGGGAGCGGGGCATAGGATGACCACGCTGCGCTGAGGAAGGCTGCCTAGTGGCAGCTCACTGAACGAGAGGCAACGGGGAGCCCTGAGGTCAGGCCTCCAGGGGGCTGGGCAGCCCTGCAGTGAGTACAGGGCCGGGGTGGGCACGAGCTCGGGGACTCAGAAGAGCCCTCGCGGACGTGAGCAGGCAGGGCTGCAGGGGTGAGGAGGCAGCGTGCCTCCTGCCTGCCAGCCACTGTGGGCGCAGATGCCAGGCACGGGCTCACCTGGGCACCCCCACAGCCAGGGACCCCGCACAGAGCCCTCCCAGGGAGGGAGGGGTGAGAACCTGGGCCCTAGGCAGCTGCTCCACATCATCAGACCCATCTCCCTGTGTTCACAACGCTGGTTTCCACACCGTTTCACATGAGAACAACTGATGCCACGCTGGGGAGGGCACACCCTGACGAAGCACGCATCCCACCACAGAGTCCCCATTTTCTCCGAGGCCCCGCCCCCGGGCCCTTCCAGCCCAGCGCCCTGTGATCACAGCGCAGCCCCACACCTGCTCGGTGAGACTCGGTGTGGGGTCCTGTGCTGCCCCATCTCAGGGCAGGGGGACAAGTGTGGCCTGCACTGTGTGGGCACAAAGGGGAGGGCTAGGGTTGTCTTACATCGGGACTGAACTTGGGGCACGGAGATCCTGAACTTGGGAACTCTGTTTTCAAACTGTTCTCACTTTCATGCAAGGTCGCAGACCCCCGCCTGCCCCCCGTCACCATGAACCAGAGCATGGAGTGGTATCCAAAGGGGCTGTACCTGCAGCGAGTCTGCTGTGTGGCTGGTGGGCAGCCCACTCTTGCCATAGCCTTGACCGTGGGCCGTGAGGAGGCGCCCGCACAGGTCCACTGCCGCCCTCCAGTTTCTGCAGCTCTGCAAGACACGGTGGGGCGTGACTGTGGCAGCCCCCACATGCAGCAGGAAAGGTGACCGGCCCAGACCCAGCTCCAGGGCAGATCCCCAGGACAATGGAACCTAAGGGAGACGGGACATGGGGAGGGCTGCTGCCGGGGCTGCCCACTGCCCCAGATCTGCAGGACCGCGGCCTCCCTCAGTGGGAGAGCCCTGCCAGGTGGGTCCACCAGTTCAAAGGCAGTCATTTAATGGGAGGTTGTGTGTTGGCTACGTTCACATGCATCTGAGGGTCTGCCTCGACCGTCAGTGATTCTCACGTTTGAAGTGACTGTGCTTCACTAACGTGAAAAACCCAACAATGCCAACAATGCCCGCTGCAGGCCGGGCCGTCGGCACAGCACTCGGTCACTGGTCCCATGCCATGGCTGGAGCAGGCGCACCCAGCATGGAGGCCGATTGGACCGCCGCGCGCACCAGGACGAGTTGGCTCGGAGTGGCCCATGTAGCGGGTGAGCTGCAGGTACGGAACCGCAGGGACTGAGCCACGGCTCTGCATGCACCTCCACCAGACTCCCCACCGCCAAGGCAAGCTCCCAGCACAGCCCATGGCTCCCAGGCAGCACGGCACTCTGCTTTCTCAGGGCCGAGGGGCCGGAGCACCAGTGGAGCCCTCGCTGTGCCCAGTCGAGAACGCGTCAGCAGTTGCCGCGGCCACGGGAGGCGGGGGGGGGGGGGTCCTGCGGAGACCTGCTGCTCCATCACCAAAGGAGCGAGTCCCAGACACCCTCCCCTGCAGAGCAGCACACCACTGTCTTCCCTTCCCGAAGCTTCCCAACCTCAAGGGCAACTCCACAGTGGGGGCATCCAAGGACTGTGTACATGCATCTACTCCTTAACAGTTAAGTGAGGGCTCGGTGCTGCCGCCAGGCAAAAATGAGGTGCCGAGCCAGATAAACAAGGTGAAGGGCTGGATTCAGCCCATGGGCCTTGTTTGCCACCTGTGCTCTAGTCACTTCTGTACAGAACGCTCGGCGGAGCAGCTGGTTTACACTCATGAAAAATCAGACTGTGAGTGGTTCCCACGTAAGGTGCCTGCTAACCACCTAAGCAAGGGGCTCTCACTCACCTTTCTGAGTACAGCATTCCTGCAAGGTGGTCACAGGCACTGAGAACAAGGGCCACTGGGGGCCCGGACCTGCAGCAGCACCTGCCCAACAGCCCACACAGAGTGCGTGCCCCCAGTCCGAGCACACCCATGCCCCTTGATGGCCTCTGCCCGGCGCCTGTGCCGGCCCCTGCGTGACAGCAACGATCCCCCTGCGTGCTCCTGGCCAGCCTGCCCGTGCAGAAATGTCCTTCCCCTGCCCAGTGCAGAGAGCAGAGTATTTTTAAAGAAGCAACGTGAGGTTACTTTGTCTCTAGTTATTGCATTTGATGAAGTGTATCTAATCAAAGTATTAGCTGCTTCAAGTAGTCTGATCACTTAAAATAATGGCTCTGAAGCTAACAGGACTTACAAGTGTGACAGTGGGGTGCTTTCTGCCGCTCAGGGCTGGCATCCAGCAGCACCACACTCATGTGCAAGGGCTCTAGGTGGCACACGCATGCAGCTAACTCTTGGGAAGGTGCCGCGAAGGCGGGCAGGCTCAGCACAGACACGGTGTGCGGACCAAGCGCCTCACTCACTATCAGCTGCCTCAACCCGACGAAGGACTGCTCCACCGAGTCAGCATTCAGGACCTGCCTCTTTGCTGCGGCCTTCTCGCCCAGGAAGCGAAGCATCAAGTCTTTCACTGCGTCTCCCTGGAAAGAATGCGGGAAAACACCTCAGGACGATAGAACGTCAATTAAACTCAGCCAACCAGAACCGTCTCCAGCCGACATCTGTCCAGCCCCCGCCCCCACCTCCGCCAGCTGGTGTGTGCAGGTCACAGAGCACTCAAGAGACCTGCTTGTTCTCCAGAAGGGGCGGTGTCTCGAAGCACCGCTGCACTGGCTGGGACAGAGGCCCCAGTGTGAGGTGACACTGCTGGGGACGAGGAGCGGGCGCTCTCTGGGAGGAGCACTGGCAGGGCCAGCTGGGCATGCGGCTCACGTGCCATCAACCATCAGCCCGGCTGGGCCCTGGGGAGGGGGGCACCTGCGTTCACTCCCGAGCCTGGACCACTGCTGACTGGGTGCTGGTCGGGGGCCAGGTCCCCGTGAGCCACAGCACAGGGAATTGCGGCCTCACCACCTGACTCCTTAGGTCAGACCCCCTGCAGGCAGGGCAGAGGCCATGACTTCACGGGAAGGCGGAGGACAGGGGCAGGGGACAGTGCTCTGCAAGGCCAGGGTGAGGAGGGACTCCAGTGGCCTGTGATGACTAGGGAGGAGTCTCTCAGTTGGTGGGGCATGGGGCGAGCCCAGGACAGGGGCCAGGAGCTGGACACATCTGTGCCCGCAGGACTCCTGTGGCTAAGGGAGCAAAGTCATGTGAGCTTGTCCGAGCTGGGAGCCACCAAGCCCGAGGACTCCAGCACAGGGGTCCCCAATGGAAGGTGCTGAGAGAGCTGCAGACCCCAGGCCTCAGTGCAGCTTGGCCGCCCCGCCACAGGCTGGGGGCAGCAGGGGCACGCACACCTCGGCCGAGCCCAGAGCTGCCAGGCCCACCAGGGAGTGGCAGGGTACAGGCAATACGCTGTGGCGGGGCTCTGAGCCCATCTCCCTGCAGGGGGCTGCAGCCTGTGAGAGGTGCTGGGTGGGAGCAGGTCTAAGGCCTAAGTGCAGGCGGCCCGGCCTTCCCCCACAGCTCTGCTGTCCATCTGCTGACTGAGGAGCACCAGGACCCCCAGAGCTCCCTGGTGAGGGACAAACACACACTTGGCCCAGGGGGAGGGATGGGAATAAGGCCAAAACCTCTCAAATCCAGGATTGAAGCCACCTTTCAGCCACAGGACAGCACGTGCCCAGACTACAGGGGACGGAGGGCCTGGACGGCAACAGAGGGCACAGAGGCAGTTGGCACAGGTGTGCTCCTGGCACAGACCCTTCGGTGGTCCCGGAGCCTCTCCTGCACCTCCCCGCCCTGCTGGGAGCACCTGGGCACTGGGGGGGGGGTCCCCACTCACATGTGAGGTCACATGAAAACACCGCACAGGGCCGATGTGAACGGGGTCAGAGAGGCTGCCTCGTGGTCCTGGGAAGGGGGCGGTGGCGCCTGGGCCGCAGGTTCAGGGTCCTGGGCCTGGGCCCGGACGCGCAGCCTGGGCTCAGAGAGGCTGCGCCACCCCTGCGTGGGGTGGGCCCGGACGCAGTGGGTTCCAGAGAGCGAGGGACGAGAGCAGCTTCACAAAGTGTGGACTTCACTGTGTGGGACCTGAGCACACACGCGGCTGCGGGCACCCGGCCCCGACCCCGGGGCCCGAGAAGACGCCCAGCTGCCCACCCGGGGCGCCCGTCCTCTCGCTCCAGGGGGAGGGACACTGCCGCAGACTACCCCGCACCTCAGAGTGTGTGAGACGCAGCTGCTCGGAAGACAGCAGAAGGCCCTGACAGTGGTGAGCACAGTCGCCGCACAGCCAGCCGTTCTGTGCTCGGCCATGCACCCCAGAGAGACGGCAGCACCACACTCGCAGGCAGTGCGGTTCCTGAGAGCTGGGGCAGGACAACTCCAGGGACGACCAGGTGTGTGACACACGGAATGTCCACACAACAGAATGCCCTTTGACAAGCAGCACATGCTACCACATGGCTGATCCTGAGAATGCTGCGTGGTGTGAGGGAAGCCGGTCGGGAGGACAGCACGCTGTACGGCTCCATCCACACGACATGTCCGGGACAGGCCCCGAGTCGGCTGCGGCCACTTGCTGTGTGTGCGCAGGGGGGAAGCCCTGGGTGTCCGGCAGTGACAGCAGAGGAGCCGTGCACTCAGCGTCCCCAGACCCACCTGGGGCTGACAGCTGCTGAGGGCAGGTTGGCCTTCATGGGGACCCCTCACTGACCACCCAGGCTTTCAGGGAGACAGGCCACGAAGGCCCCCCAAAGCAAAAGCTACTCTAACTTACCCTTCAAAACAACCTGAAAGAAAAAATCTACTTGTGCTTTCTTACTGGAAGCACAAGTCTTTTTGAAGAGAGAAAACAGAACATACTCAACAACACAAAACCCACACTGTCCAGCCTCCGAGCAAAAACAACCAGAGATGTGAGAAAGCAGGTGCGGGTGCCCTGACGAGCAGCTCAGTGGGCTGGGCATCACTAACGGTTGCCGGTTCTCTCTCTCCCTGGCTCTTGGGCTCTTCCTCCTCGAGGATGCCTGGGTGACGGAGCTGCAGCATTTCCGAACAGACGGAACTCTGGATGGAAGGCACTCGGCGCAGCCCAGGGGCAGCCAGCCGGGCCCAGGGCGGCAGGTCTATCCTCTGGGTGTCCAGAGGGGACGGGTGTGAGGCAGAAGCCTGCCATTCCCGCAACACTGGGCGGCTTTCGTATCTGACGTTGTTTCAGTTTGTAAACTAACCCTGTAGAAATAACATAATTAACCCTAACAAGGGGGATGATGGGAGAACTCGGGTGTTGAGGAGTTAGCCTTCACTGATAGGCTTAGGTGACAGATGCCTGTGGAAAGCTGTTATCCCCCAGTTGGGAAGCTTCTGAATGAAGACCCCTTTCCTTCACCACCAAACCTTCACCCTGGAACTTAGCTGCAAGGGGGGCGCAGGCAGCGGTGGGGCCCCACTGGCTGCTCAGTTACAGCTCGCCCTGTGCTGTCTCGCACCTGGTTTTTCACTTTACCAGTAAAATGTGAACCTTGTTCCATGTTCCAGCGTAATATCATTTTTAATACCCACATAAATATTCCCGTGCAAAGATGAGTCAAACGGTTCCAACCAGCCCCCCGCTAAAGGGCTTTGGACTGTCTTGCAGGCTTTGCAGCGAGCAGCCACGCCCTGATGGACACCCCAGAGGCTGGGTACCTGCACGCCAGCAAGACCACTTCCTTCTAAAAACTCTCAAGAGCAGGATTTGGGTGCAGGTTTTAAAACCTAACTTTAAAAGGTCTGCACTAAATTACGGTTCCATCAGGGCTGCCTGAGACAGGCTGTTCCCCCATAGGCCCACAACACGGAGTGATTCCAAGTAGGCAGTGAAAAACGGAAATAACTTCACCATACTAGTGAGGCTGAATTTATACTACCACTTACTACACACAACATTTATACACTTTTATGATTTATTATTTTGGGGGGCATTCTTGCTTCTCTGACTGGACCTGTAAGACCTTTTACTACATCAAGCACAAAACATACAACACACGTTTTTCTCCAGATTTAAAGAAAGGGATGGGAGCTCCATCCTTCTGGAGCCAGTGTCACGACAAACTGGTCACACAGTTGAGTTACTTCAGAGAGCCACGCGGGGACCGTCTGCCTCGCCGGTCCGTCTCTATAACCATGACAGGGACAGGACCCCGACTCCCTGGGACCGGGGGCTCTGATTACCCAGCGACGTAACACGGACCCGCAATCGGAATTCTAGGCGTTCCTCAGAAAGGACTTCGATGCGTAACGGGCAAACTGCTTACAGACATGCACATGGGGCGCAGAGACCGGTGACAAGGACGAGACAGGGACCCGGGAGGATCTGTTTTGGGGAGAAGGATCAAGAGCACGCAGCCCCTTCAGAAACCCCGGGTCTCACCTGGATGTTGTCGAACTTGAGGCCGGGCATGGTGAGGTTCTCCTTGTCTATGAAGACGGTGCTGTACTGCTGGGCTGCTACTGAATTCAAGATGTCTCTGGTCCCCTCCCCGGGCAGCCAGGCGTCACTCCTCCGGTCCATCTCGCTCATGCTCAGGGCAGTGGCGAAGGGGTCCTCGCTCCCCGCAAACACAGCCTGGATCTGCGAAAACGGCTTTGGAGACTGAGGGATTTCCAGAGCAGCCGGGGAGGCGGCCGTCTCTGACCGCTCAGTCCCGGTGGGGAAGGGCTCAGCAGGACCCAGGGGGGCCCCTCCCACCGGGGAAGCCCGTGAGGACAGCGGTTCTGGAACGGCAGCCCCTGCGTTGGGGTTGCTAACAGAAATGAATGTGGATGTTGTGAACGAGTCAAAGAACTCGGAGGCCAAGGAGTTGGTGTTGGCTGTCTCTCCAAAGAAGGTGCTCAGGCTGGGGCTTGGCTGGACCACCGGGGGAGGGGTCTGGGCGGCCGGCCGGCCAGCACCACTGAAACTCGGCGACGTCACCACCTGCGACTGGAAGCCGTCCTGCAGAAAGGGGGCTGACTGTGCGGCCGAGGGCTGGGGCTGGCTGAAGATGGTGCACACGGGCACAGGCTCATCCTCAGGGGAGGGCCGCCGGGAGGACGGGCCCGAGTCCCCCGCACCGCCATCCGTGCAGGCACGCAGGCCTTTCCCTTCCGGCCCCAGGTCCTCTGAGGAGGAGGCCCGGCTCCCAGGGGTCACGTTGGGGACGTCCTTAGGCACTTCATCCCTGTCACTCTCACCATCCAGCCTCGGAGTGTCGGCCGCACCTTCACCGATGGCACTGTCCAGTGCAGGGTCAGCGCTGCCTTCGGGGCCATCCTGCACACCGCCCAGGTCACCCGAGTCGTCCTCGCTGTTGTTGGGAGAGTCAGAAATGAGGACGCTCTCCATCATGTGCTCGCTGAGCTTGTCCACGAAGGCGCTGGAGTCCTCCGACACGGTCTCGTTCTCCTCCGACCCGAACTCATCTCCCCCGAGGTCGATGGTCTCCTCCTGATACAGTGGCCCCGGGTCCTGCGGGGGCGCCTGTGGGGCGGCGCTCTGCCCCTCGGTCGGCTGGGGCTCGGCGGTCAGGCTCGCAGCCTGCACCTCCTCCATGGTCTCTGAAACAAGACAAACCCAGCTCAGCAGCCTGCTGTCTCGGCTGCTATCGGACTTCTATCCTCCTAGTGTCTGTAATCTATAAAAATGGTAAGTGTCACTATGATGGTAAACACGGGCCACTACGCATTTGTCTAAACCCACAGTTAGTCCAACAACAAGGCCAGCCGCTAGCGTCCACTGCAGACTCCGGGCGACAACTACGCACCAGGGCACATGGTGGCCCATGGCCCCGCTGGCGAGGAGCTGCGAGTGGGGCCGGCTGTGAGACGGGGACATCTCCGCACCTGCTGCTCAGTTCCTCAGTGAACCTAACGCTGCTCTAGAAAAACGAAGTCCACTTCATGACGTTTATCAGTTACATGTTCACATCGAGACTTAAGAGATGCCACTTCTGCAGCCATGTTGCAGTAAAAGACCCATAGCATAATAAACTTTACCTTCTTAGTCGTTTCTTTTTATTTAAAACGGTTTTATGTACTGATTTTTAGAGAGAGGGGACAGGAGGAGAAAGACAGGTAGAGAAGCATCAATTGGTTGCCTCTCCTACGCCCCCTGACCAGGGACCAAATCTACAACGCGGGCACGTGGTCCCATGGGGTACCGAACCGGTGGCCTCTCCTTTGGCGGGATGATGCCCAACCCACTGAGCCATGGCAGTCAGGGACTTAGTCTCCTCTAAGTGTACAGTTCAGTGGCAGTAAGTACATCCACGTTGTGCAACCGCCACCACTGCACATCTCCGGAGCTCTCCTCGCCTGTGACACAGACCCTGCCCCCATCACACAACTGCCCACTGCCCCTCCCTCGGCCCCTGGCAGCCATCACCCTCCTGTCTCTCAGTCAGAGGATCCAGGGGGCTCACGCACATGGAACACACAGCTTGTGTTTCCTGGGGCTGGCGCGTTTTACTTAGCCTGTCACCCACAGGTGCATCCGCTGGTGGGAGGTGCCAGAACTCCCTTCACTGTCAAGGCCAAAGAACAGCCCACTGGACGGATGGACCACATCTGGTCACCCACCTTCCTGCTGACGGACACTTGGGCCACTCTCATCTCTTGAGTACTGCGAACACTGCTGCTATGAACAGGGTGACCGAAGGTCTCCTGGAGCCCTTACGCAAGTCTTTGGGGTACACAACTAGAAGTGGACTTGCCAGATCATGTGGCAACTCTACCTTCAGTTTTTTGAGGGACCACCGAACTATTTTCATCCCCATTTTACATCCCCACCAACCACGCAGAGGGCTTCCATTCCTCCACATTGTTGCCCCATCGATTTTGTTGTCTTGCATGCAGCCATCCCAGAGGGGTGCGGTCCCTCCTCCAGGAAGCCTTCCCAAGACCCCTCAACCCATGACGATCTCCCCATCCTCCCCTGAGCTCGACTGGTTGTGTGCTGAATTCTGGGAGTGTGAGACTCGAGAGGGCAGGAGACACAGGCCCGCTCCTGGGACCCGCGGGCAGCTGCCTCCAGCCCAACGAGATGATTTGTGCTGGTGCTTTCCCGTGGCTGGTACCCGCCGACTGTGCTTATGTAACTTCTTCCCTGGCCCTCAGCACAACCCTACGAAATGGCAGCTATCACTGCCTTCCCTTTGGAGGTGAGCACACTGGGGCTGAGCGAGGCTACGGGGCCTGCCCCGAAGCACATGGCTAGTGAGAGAGAAGCCAAGCCCCGTCCAGGTGCAGCGCCGGGCTGAGGCCGGCCAGCAGGGGCCACGGAACTCAATGAGGAGTCTGCAGTCCAAACACAGCACGGCTCCTTTTCTTAAAGAACTTTTTTTGAGCAGAACTTACTGTTCTACTCTCACAGCGAAGAAATTCAAGTTAAGATACCCAAGACTATCATACAAGATGACAGCTTTTCCAGAAAAAAGTACTGTTCGACCTATAGAAACTACTTATGCAATGGAAGCCTCCCCACCCTCCACCACACCTTCCTCACAGTACTCCAGATTAGCTGCCCCTCCTTCTACAGCCTGGCATGCCAGGGCATCCGAGAACAGGACCACTTTTCTGTACAGCAGAAAACCAAAGTCCAACATCGTGGGGTAGTTTCCTGTCCAGCGTAGTCAGTTACTAAGTCCCCATTTATGACACACATTCCTCTAATAACTATTAGCTATAAATGACAAAAGAAAACAAAAACCTTTTTTCTTGTCACATTTGACAGCGAGCTCGGACTACGGTGACCTGGGGACATCAAAGAGGGGGTGCACTCCCGCCGGAAGGCTTCTCTCTGGGTCCTCTCGCTCCAAATACAACTGTGAGAGCTGCACCTACATATGCATTGTAGTTGCAGTCCTGGCGACGCAGCAGGGGGCTAACACAACGTCCAGACAGCGGCGAGGACCCCGCAGAACTGGGAAACAGACGCACGGAAACAGCTGCATGCCGTTTGTATCCCTCCTCCGCTCCCACCCCATCACCGGGCCTGACTCCGTGTCCGCCGTCGACACTGTCCTCCGAATGTATGGGGAAAAAAACAACTAGGAGTAAATCATTTGAATACTAAAGAAGCAGTGTCCCCTAGTAGCGGTAAAATGGTAGGCACTGGGGTTCAAGAACGTGGGTTTTTGGGGTGCAAGTCTTGTGGTGGAGTGAGAAAAAGGGAAGTGCGTTAGAGCCGCCTTTGGGCCGGTGGCTCTTTTCCAACATGTGTGTTCTCCGTGTCCACAGCATTGCGCGCTGCGAGTACCTCCAGTCCCGGCGCGGCTCTGGAAGGGGCGGGGTGGGCCGTGACAGCCCACGCTACCTGGGGACTTAGATGCTGTCACACACCATCGCCTCTAGCCTCCAGAGGGGATGTGGCGTGCGGGTCCTCACGGGCCACCGAGTGCCGGAGCCGGGCCTGGGTCCGGGACCATCGTCTGTCTCTGCCCACTGCTGCCCCGCGAGCGACGCGCCTCACACCCCGCTGCGGACCCGCGCCGGCGCAGCGGCGGTGAGGGACGGCCCGACCCCCACCCTGCAGCCCGATCCTCACCTGCCACACGCCCACGGGATAGGGGACCGGGTCACCCGCACCAGTAACCAGAATCCCGGAGAAAGTGGAGGGAGCCCGGAAGTGGGAAGGAGCGCAGCACCTTCTGCGGCGCCTGCGCGCGCAGGTCCTCAGCGGCGGCGCTCGCGCATGCCCAGTGCAGGAGCTGGCGTCCCCCGCTGCGCGCGGGCGCGGCTGGAGCGCTGCACTGGATCAGTGCGTGCGCTGGAGGGCGGGGCCTAGGCCTCAAGGTGTGAACGACGGAGGGGAAATGGGCGGGGCGCGGTGACACCTTATCTGGGAGTGGAAGAGGAAGTTATTCCGGCTTTGGAGGCTACAGGCGAACCTGTGTCCAAAGGGCACCTGCAGGGAGGTGGTTCTGCCCTCTGCACTCTGGGCCAAAGCACCCTAGAAAGACTGTCTTTGCAGGGAATTCTGCCTACCTGTATTTTCAACTTTTCCTGCCATGCATTTGTACTATTTAAATAATAACATTAATGGTAAAAATGGTAGTAATAATAATACCAATAGTACCCAGATCCCCTCATTCATCCAGCAATATCCATCTAGCCTGAACTCTACCCAGCACAAGGCCTAAGGCGCTGGAATACAACAGAGTCAGGCCAGACCCAGCCATTTCTTCTTTTTCTTCCTTTTTAATTATTAAAAATTTTAATTCTAAAGTATATTTTATTAACTATGCTATTACAGTTATACCAATTTTTTTCTGTTGCCCCCTTCCACCTGGTACCCCTCTTCCCCCCAGCATTCTCCTCCCTTAGCTCATGTCCAGGGTTGTGGGTGTCAGTTTTTTGGCTTCTCCCTTTCCTGTACTGTTTTTAACCTCCCCTTGTCTGTTTGTACCTACCATTTATGCTTCTTGATCCCTGTACCTTTTCCTCTATTCTCCCCCATCGGCCTCCCTGCTGATAGCCCTCCAGGTGATCCCCCATATTGATGATTCTGTTCCTGTTCTGGTTGTTTGCTTAGTTTGTTTTTGTTTTCTAGATCCAGTTGTTGATAGTTGTGAGCTTGTTGTCATTTCCATGTTCATAGTTTTGATCTTCTATTTCTTAAATAAGTCCCTTTAACATTTCATGTAATAATGTCTTGGTGATGATGAACTCCTTTAGCTTTGCCTTGCCTGGGAAGCACTGTATCTGCCCTTCCATTCTAAGTGATAGCTTTTCTGGATAGAGTCATCTTGGTTGTAAGTTCTTGCATTTCAACACTTTGAATACTTCTTTCCAGCCCCTTTGTGCCTGCAAACTTTCTTTTGAGAGAGAAACTGACAGTCTTATGGTAACTCCTTTGTAATTAACCCTCTGCTTTTCTGTTGCGGCTTATAAGATTCTCTATACATCTTTAACCCTCGGCATTTTAATTATGATGTGTCTTGGTGTGTTCCTCTTTGGGTCCAACTTGATTGGGACTCTCTGTGCTTCCTGGACATGCATGTCTGTTTCCTTCACCAAATTGTGGGAAATTTCTTTCATCATTTTTTCATATAGATTTACAATTTCTTGTTCTTTCCTCCTTTCAGCATCCCATGATGCCAACGTTGGCCTGCTTGAAATTGTCCCAGAGGCTGCTTACACTACGCTCATTTTTTTTATTCTTCTTTCTCCGTGTTGTTCTGATTCGTTATTTTTTGCTTCCTTATGTTCCAAGTCGTTGATCTGATTCTCAGCTGCATCCACTCTACTGTTGTTTCCCTGTAAATTGTTCTTTATTTCAGTTATTGTATCCTTCATTTCTGGCTGGATCTTTTTTATGCTGCTGAGGTCTTCACTAAGTTCCTTGAGCATCCTTGTAACCAGTGCTTTGA